>VUQG01020975.1:38526-63525 GCA_015106755.1 Etia nguti | reverse complement strand
AGGTCGGTGTGTGTGTGTGTGTGTGTGGGGGTGGGTGTGTGGGTGTGTGTGTGTGTGTGTGTGTGTGTGTGTGTGTGTGTGTGTGTGTATGACTGGGCCTGGGTTTGGGGCTTGATGTGCCTTAACCCCTGTGGGACATGGTCGTAGAGGGGGGGGGTTTCTCCTCTTACCGCTCCCAGTTGGTTGTTACTGCCTCTTCGTGGATGTGGGTAGGTGGTGGTTCCAGCGAACGTGGCCAGATGATCTGGGGTGTTCGCTGACCTGTTTCATTGGAGGTTAAGCTTCAGGGTGGCTCAGGCCTTGTTGCGGTGGGGGGTCTCTGGGGGGTGTCGGGCCATTATCAGGAGCCTGGGGCACAAGGCCTCCGGGCCCGGTCCTTGGCTCAGGTCAGGATGGTCAGCCTCTGGTGGATGGTCAGCTGTCCATTGCTCCAAAGGAACCCATTGCTTCTTTGGAGCTCTTGCCCTGTGGCCGTGGGGGATCCATCTGGGGCCTCTGTCTTCCTTCTGCTTCGCTGGGCATGCAGGTATTATTGTGACGTGTGGCCTCTTCAGTACTCTTAGTGGGCTACGGACGACCCAGGTCTCCTGGGCCTTCCTCTGTCTGGTTCTGGCTCCCAGGGGCCGTGTTGGGGGTTCTAATCCTCTTTATCAAGTACTTCATAACAAATACACACACACACTTTGTTTGTTTTTTTGTTTTTGTTGTTATTTCTCTGCCAGTTGGTTTGTCTTTTGACTGTGTTTTGTTACAAATGCAGCAATTGATGACCTGTCATGTTATATTTGTACTTGGTCCTTTATTGTTATGTTTTCTCCTATTTTTCCCCTTTTTTTCTTATTTTTTCTCTTTTCTCTTCTCTTTTCTTACACCTGACAGCTCTGCGTTCTTCACCCCACATATATAAAATAAATTTTTTTTTTTAAAAAGTGAACTAAAGAAGCCTATAGAATTTATAGACCTCCTCTTCTCTAACCAGATGTGTTTGGCACAGCAGTGCATTCAGACCATGATTCTGCTTGTCAAAGCTGTCGGACAGACTGGGTTATTAAAAAATCAATAAATAAAAGTTGTGTCTTACCCGTGTCACCAACAGCTTTCAAAAGGTGCAACAAGGTGAACAGTCTACATTTCTGGTTTGCATCACATTTTTCACAGTTTCTCTAACACTTGGTGAGTAGTTTGGCTGATTGCAGACAAATCCGTGTCTTCGATGCAAACAGCTGGTGACCACGGCAACCGGCTCACAGCCAAAGTGATCACTAGGAGGTTTTCAGTGCAGTACTGCATATCTCTTTGCAATCCCCTACAATTACTCACCAACTGGTCATAGAAAACATTTTCCCAAGCAGCCAGAGGTCTCTGCAACCAGTTGGGGAATGTTTTTTTTTTTTCTGTGACCAACAAACTGGTCTGGTGTGACTGAGGCCTAAGGCTATCAAGCTTGATTAGCATCTATATTGACTGATTGGAGTATGGGTGCATTGCACAGATACAGATACCTTTAATTATTACTTAGTAATACTATAATTTCACTCACTAATTCCAGAACTGAAGTACAGATGTCTTGGACTACATATCTAGTAGCATTAACTGTTAGGTAATTGCATTAAAAAGGCTCAAAAAGCACCACAAACATGGTCAAGAGGTCGAGTACTGTGACTCATATTATTACGCAAGCCCAAGAGCTACTGGCATTTGTCACTCAAAGCAGCCACAGCCAGAAAGAAAAGATAAGTTACAAAAGAAAATTAGGTAAAGAGACCAAAATCTTTTTTGTTTGTTAGGCACGCATGTTTATTTCTGCAGTAAAATTAGACATTTTAACATCACAGGCTATGGTGGTAGATGCTCTTTTGGATCCAGCCTCAAGTGGCCACTCCAAAAACTTCAGTTTTTGGCAGTTTAGCATTGGCTTCATTTTTCAGCCCTAAGCATGATGCTTGGATGAAACTAGGGTGAATATTGGAGCCCAGAAACCCAACTCCACATGAATGAATGCTGGTACTGCATTATTTCTGCTGGGTGATAAGGCTATTGTTATTATTTTTGACTTGTTAGGAGAGGCTTTACAGTGTTTGTGGTGCAAGGTTTTCCTGCACTCAGTGTCGTAGAGGCATTTAAAGGTTTCTTAAATAAAGCTGTGGCTCTTATTTTCAAGTCCTACGTGTTAATGGGTTCTCCAGCTCCATCTACAGTCGCACACGTTTTTAAAAAACTTTTCTAAAATTGATTTCTTAACCATCAGCGCCTGTTTTTCTTTAACTCAAAATGTTTTGGAGGTTTTTTTTTCCTCATAGTGCCAAATTTTGAAAGAAAAGAATCTAGACTAAGTTATAACAGCATCTTTGCAGTTTGACATTTCAAGACTTTATATTTCTCTGATCTCTCAGTGGCCCAAGTTGTTTCTCCGTTGAATACAAAGAAATGTGATGTCTTAACGAAACAGAGATCAATACCACATTATCTTTGTCTTTTGTCCAATCAGGGGCCCACCCAAGCACAAGCCCCCTCCCCCAGTGAAGGCAGGCAGCTCAACAGAAATGGTGAGTGGTCGGCGGGGTTTCAGATCAATCCTTATTGTCACCACAATTATATTCCACTCACACACACAAATACACACACAGTCCATTTGGACACTCATGATGGGGCTAATGGCTATTGATCGGAGATCCGAGTTGGCTTACGTGTGCTGAAATAATTAGCTTGGTTTTTCGTAAAGAGGTCCATTAGAGCACTCCTCTCCTCGCCATGTCTGTTACTTTATTCCATCACTCACATTTTGATACGCTTGAGCCACGTTATGTAATGTGACTAAAACTCTATAATTTTATGTTGATTAGATTGTATAAAAGATGCCTAAAAGGCTATAAATGCCTTGGCTGAAAGGAAGGTTCGCAGGGTTCAACAGTGGAAGTTTATTAGGCATTTACAGGATTTTCTACAAAGCGCCGACTGTAGAACATGACCAAATGACAGCATTATCTCTGTAGCTCTATATTTATGCATAACTCTTTGAGGGCAAGTCTCGGCCAAGTCGCAAGGCTTTTCTTTTAACATTTTTCTTTCAAAGTTGCTATCAGTGGGAGTTTTTTACATATCTTAGATAGTGTTCTTTTGATGCCTAATGATTGAATATTCCAGCCGTATGATCGTGCAAATGCAAATTTTGAGGGAGCCACATCTCAAGTCTATGTTATCTTGTTAAAGAAAGATAAATGCATTCAAACTTTTAACTTTCATAGTAAGAACCAGTATTCCTATCAATTATGATAACCCTGTGCTCGCCAGTGTCCTGTAATTGAAATCTTGGGACAAGGCAGCTAAAATTATATTAATTGTGGCAAGCCGCTGGGTGTTTATAGAGAATGTAAGAAGTCTACAGCTTCATTTGGAAGAAAAAACTTCAGGGAGTACATTTGTAATGCCTAATTAAACAGGAAAGTGGCGAAAGCTCCATTTTAGTAGAATGTAAATTTTGCTGTAAACTGTGATAAATGTTCTCAGGTCTAATCACAATCTAGATTACAGCAGTTACTTTGATCTTATTATAATCAACAAAACCATCTGAAAGGGCTTTAAAACAACAGCTGAGTCACTGTTTAATAATCTTAGATCTCTTTAAAAGTAGAGTGCTCTTTAAGCATCCAAATGCAAAAACTGTAAACAAGTTTTGTAGTGCTAGAATCACATGTGATTTAGCATTGGTAGCATATGGGTAAACGGCCCATGTGAAAAGCAAAGAAAGGAATAGAAATTGAATTTTGACATTTTTATTGGCCTTTTCATTCATCTAGATTCATAACAAATTACCAGCAAATGAAGGTGATGAGGTCTTGAACTGGATGTCTTTCAGTCATAATCTGGATATCATGGCTACACCTGAAAACTGGCCATTGTCCTTCACAGGCAAAATCTGCAGGCTAGCCTGAGGTGTTTTGCATCACTTTCCAAGCATCAAATTAAGATGTGCAGAAACAAATGTAGATTTGAGCCATTAAGTGAGGCAACTTACTTGTTAACCCTCTAATGTCTAAGTCATCCTTGTCTTCGGAGAACAGTTTTTGATGTGAGTCAGTTTTAAAGATTGTTTTTTATTTGTTCCCTGATTGCTAAGACATTTGAGAACAAGTTAATAGAAACTAAAAATAGATATTGCACAGGGTTACAATTAGCAATCAAGCAGATGGCCTCACATTTGACTCTATATACTGTGTATACTTGTATACTATATCTGGCTGCAAAACAATCCCCAATCATCACCCCTTCATCATCATGCTTTACACTTGGTATAGCTGGTATAAGGTCCATGAGCTTAAATGCTGTGTGGCACTACCCATTATGGCTAAACATCTCTACTTTGGTCTTATCTGTCCAAAGGACATTGCTCAAAAAATCATGTGGTTTGTTTAGATGAAACTTTGCAAACCTAAGCTGTGCTGCCATATTCTTTATAGAGAGAAGAGGCTTTCTCCTGGCAAGCCTTCCAAAAAAGCCATACTTGTCCAGTCTTTTTTTAATTGTACTGACATAAAGTCAAAAATCAAATAGGCTAAGATGTAGCTCTGAGGTGTTTTGCAATTACTTTGAGCATTGCATCGTCTAACATTCAGATTTATCTGCTGGGCCATCCAATCCAGGGAAGATTGTGACATTGTGTTAACACACACCTGAATGCTCTAGACCAGCAAGCTGCCAAACCCTCACTTAGCTGTTACTTACCCTCTTAATTGCTATAGAAGCGTGAGGGTGTAGTTCACAGGACTGCACACAGTCCTGTGAAATTTTTCTTTACCACATGACTGTAGGGTTAGGGTTATGGTCACCACCAGTCACAACTTAGACTTCAGAAGGATAAGCCCAGACTCAGTACAGGCACGGTCAACGTGCTGACACATTTACACCTTGCTCAGGCAACGTTCAGTTTTTCCTAAAAAATACTGAAGTCAATAGTCCCTTTTGTTCCACACTCACATGCCTTTGGTTTGTTATAGAACAATGCAACCCACTGAAAAGAGCAGCATGCATTTTCTATAAAAATCATCTGAAATGGCTCAGCCATGGAGATAACTAAGTAGACTGCGGTGATAATTCAGGCAGACTTTTGTCCTACATTAATATTACAGGTGTTTTTATAATCCGCCACTAAAGCTTTTCAAATGGAAAATAAAGTACTCAGCTGAGGTTTCTCAGGAGATAACAACAGAGTAAAAAAATTAAGACAAAGTTAAGGTAAAGACCTTAAGACCATCAGGTAGTAGCCAAATAATCAAGTGGTCACAGTTTAAAAAAATCTTTTCAGGTTTCAGGTTCATGATATCATGGTAACCCCTCACTAACCTACCACAGCTTGACTACAAGTAGTGTTCAGTTGGTGTAAAAAGAACCAAGGGAGACTTCAAAACAGATACATGATCACCTCTAGGATAAAGGTACAACAGTGCGGACACACCTCCCATGGCTTTCTGAATGAAAATGGGCTCCATGGAAGAAGACCCCACTTTTGAAAGAGAAACATTAAAAAAAATCCAGCCGTTTGTTCAAATGCATGCTGACAGGTCACATTGCTTCTGGGAGAATATTCTTTGGACAGAAAAAAAACAAAATTAGAGCTTTTTGGTAAGTCGCATCAGCTCGATGTTCACAAAAGAACATTTTCAAAGAAAGATCAAAGGAAATCCTCCCTATGAAATATGGAAGAGGCTTACTCATGTTAGAAGGTTGCTTTGCTGTGCCGGTCGCAGGGGTGCTTCAATCTGTGCAAGGCAGAGCGAAATAATAAAAAAGATGAGTATTTGTGGAAAAAGCGTCTGAGGCTGTCTGATTCACAGTTCATTGATTGTCCAACAAGCTAATGTCCCAAAATGTACTTCTTAAAGCACCAAAGGATGGACATGAATGAAACCCTTTCTTTCTGAAGTGTCATGAGTCCCTATTTTAAAGTAGTGTAACTGCTCTTTCGTGAAAGTTGCTGATGTCTTGGAGATGTTGTTCTTTGGCGTTAATGCACGACGATACATTAGTCGTGGCAAAAGCGACGCCGATCTCACTCCAAATTCATCACATGTGGACGCTTGTTTACAGTGCCTTGACACCACATTTTACAGCGCTCGCAAAACATTACTGCTATTATCCATGCACAGTTAATATATTTTAACCCCAATCTATGATATTTTATAAACAAAACAAGGATTTTTGGTGACAAAATCTAACCAAACAGTGAGCTAAAACCAACTGATCCAGCCATCCTTTCTCCTTATGTGGACATATGTGTCACTCTTTGCCACAGCAATAGTTTCTAAGTACCAACAACAAAGGATATATTGTGCATGTTTCTCTGAAGCCAGCTGTTTCTGACACAACAGCCGTATTTTGATGCACTAGGTTGATTTAGCATGTATGGAAAGCGATGAAACTGGCAGCTGGAACAAAGCATCCAACTGGAAAACTGGAAGAAGTGAAGTTTGGTCCAGCAAAGTTAAACTGGACTTCAAAGTGTACCCCCATTACAAGCTACCAAGAAAAAAAAATACAAGAAAGGCTTGATTGCAGTGATTGCCTTTAAAAAGGGTAAGCTCCAAAATATTAGGTTAAGCTTCCTGAATTTTCCTTCCCTGCCCTTTTCATTATTTAAAATAATGTTATGTTAAAATCAGGCGAAAGCTCTCTCGACAATTGAATAATGACATGTGGAGCCCAATTATTTTTTCAATTTCAACTTATTTCTGTGAAAATTCTGATTATTGGAAGGGCACCAATAATCGTAAGGCCGTAGTAACAAAACTGCAAAGGTCATGTGCTGAAAACGCCTTTTCCTGCTTAAATGAAACCACTATGACTCACACACGTGTGGAAGAGCGTGTTATTCTCTCATAGGTTACATATTCTCACTCTAAGATCCTATTTTATTGCACTGTTTCCATTTTGCTCTCTTCCCTGTGTGTTGATGTGGTTTCTGTACATGCAGCTCAACAAGCCATCAGAGCCTCCCACAGCCACAGAGACAGCGCCTCTCAGCCCAGGAGAGGTTTACTACGAGCCCACAGGGAGAGAGCCTGTCACTGTAACTATAACACACATAAATATGCACACACACACACAAACACGCTCGCAGATACAAAAGCATGTTTTGCTCACTGACACATGAGCCACACTTCAGCCACACTGGGCTCCATATCTATTTGGACAGCTACACACTGTTGTGGGGACCTCATGGTGTTTTCACTTTGTACAAATCAATCAACTGTTATTAATATTAAGCTGTGAATAATTACTTGAACTTCATAAAATGGTATTCTAATTAAATGTAAAAATGAACGTCTTCACAACTTCCTGTGTTATCCCATAATCCCTCTGGTATGCAAATGAGTTGTGATAATTACTTAAGAGACATTTTGTAGTCTTCAGGTCATCCGATTTACATATATTATTAACGATCACATACAGTTAATTCCAAAAGTATTGAGACCTCTTTGCTTTCTGCGCACTTTACTGGACTGTAGATTTAATTTCAAATGGATAAAAATTGCTTTTACCCTTTAGTCTACGCTTAATATAATAATAATCAAGTAAAATCATGCATTTATGTTAAGTATGCATACCTTTAATTCGGTGTAGAAGCCCCTTTGGCAGAAATTACAGCTTTGAGTTTTCCTGTGACTGTAGAAGCTTGCACACATGGATTTATGCAGTTCATTGTGGCAGATCCATTTAAGCTCCATCACACTGAATGGAAAGCAGCTGTTAAACATGTTCAGGTCTTCCACAGTTTTGGGGCAGGAGGGGTTAAGTTTGGTCTTTGCCTGGGCCACAAGTTAGAGATTCACATATGTAGCAAAACTTACAATATACTGGTGTGATTGTTGGGGTGAAACATCACCCCAGTCTCAGGCCAAGCGCACTCTTTTAAAAATGTTTTCTTCAAGGACTTTTCTGTGTTTGGCTCCATTCATCCTTCTCTCTGCAACCCTCTATTTCTGCCCAAAAAGTTCAATATTTGTCTCATCAGATGCTTTCAGAGTGCATTTAATGCCATTTGGCAAACTCTGAGGAGGCCACCATGTGCCTTTTAGTCCAGAGTGGCTTCTGTCTAGCTGTTCCACCTCTAAGGTCTAATTAATGAACTGCTTTCCAGCATGTTCTCCTGCATCTGCAGAGCAATTGTGGAGCCAAAGGTTACATAGTGTTTTCTATTATAAAAGATGGGACCAGTTCCATTAACATCTTTATGGCAGGCAGGGAAACATTGTGCATTTTTTAGGGTGGACCCTCCCACAGCCAATGACATCAGTGGATGTAACTTTGGGATCACTGACAGCACAGTACTGATTGTACACCAACATGTTCGTCTGTGAATACTTCCTCACATGTTGGCTTTTGCAGTTTGACTCGTGGGATTTCACATACAAGAATTGTACCTAAACTATATCCGTTCAATTCTATCCAATCAAGTTTTTAACAGATTTTAAGGATTAATTACAGCAAAAGTTAATTACAACAAACACTAATTACAGCATGCAGGATCCCACCAAGTACCGGATGTTTTCTGAGCAAAATCTGGTCAGTCAGGGCCTTTAAATAAATGTCACTTTATGCTGAGTTTGATTGTAAAGTTGCACGTAAAAAGAGTTTTGGCATAATTTTCTGTATGTCCTGCTAACAACCTGAAAGGACAGCTTTTCATCTTTTACCATTTTAACAATTGTTGTTTAGTTATGTAGCAACACTCTTAAACAAACATCCTTTCACCTGAGCACAGTTTGCATTAGACCACAGCGAGGGTCTGAATCCTTTGTTGTCACAGATTATTACCTCTACCAAGGAGGTTGTATTTTGGTAGCATTTGTCTAATGTCTTTTCTGTCTGTAAACTCGATAGCTCAAAAAGTTTTGAAGGAATTCTGATAAAGCTTTGTTGGCATGAACCCACTCTACACCCGTACAATCTATTAAAATGTGGCTTATTGGTCGAAATCTGACAAAAAGCCTTATTACTGATTTTTACTGCACTATAGACTTAAAGTATGTTTTAAAAGAACAAAGAAAAACAATTTAATGTGTACTAAATGTTATACTATTCCTTTAAAAGTAGGTACAGTACCGCCCAGAGTGAGCTGCGTTGGTGGAGGTCTATGTTTCATAGTATTTTTCGTAAAAACAAACAAACAAATAAAATCTGCAATACAGTAAATTGTGCAAAAGCTGAAAGGATCTGAGTGCTTTTCGGAATCCACTTTTTACATAATATCACCTTATAATAGTTATAATATTATCCAATAAAGTATGGGATAATAAACCTGTTTATGTGTCTACTTTGCAGAACCTGGATGATGAGACCACCGGAGCCCTGAACGGCAGAGCCCCTCCAGTCAAATACGACAACGAGCGCAAAGATCATGCACCAGACGGTCATCATAGCAATGATTTGGATTCTTCCAATCACGAGGTGCCGGATGCCAACATTTCTCGTGGCGAAAGCTTTGTATCTCCTGCCATGTACGTGTAGCCGTGGCAACTGGAACACCACGTCACAGGCATATGGGCAAATTCCGGGTCACGTTATTTAGCATGAAAAGTAAAGGCAAGCACACGTTTCCGCCATTTTTCTTGTAAACATTTACAAATTTTACAAATTTTAAAGTTTTAGTCCACACATGATGAAATTTTTCAATTTATTTTTATTTACCATTCTTATTTAGTGGGTGTTATGGGTTTAAATATCTTCTCACTTAATAAAAATAGTTTTTTTGTTTTTTATCTGTCATAATGGTACTTGAGACAAAGAATTAGGTCAGTTAAAGTAAAAACAGCCTGTTTTTTATTATTTTTATTTTTTAACCTCTGCCAACTGGAGCCAACTGGAGCATCTTGCCATTAGCTTTCAGAAAACCTAGAGCTACAATACAATACATCATGACAGACACACACGCACATAGTAATCCATGATATTATAAAGTCAGAGAGCCAGTGAAATCACATTTTACAATAACTTAAAAAGTTAATTAGATTGCGTAATGCACGTTAACTGGAATAGTAAAGAACAGCGAATGACTACACAGTGCCCTACTTCTGTGTAGTGTTAGCAAATTGTTTGACTTGCTACCAGATACAATATGCAACATCTCGTGCGATGACCACACAGTCAAAAAATTATTGTTGTATGTGAGGCTGCCAATCCTGAGCTCTTCAGTTCACATCTGTGGAAAGTAAGTTCCCCTCTAAGTCAAGATGAAACACCGGGGAGCGGAGTACTACAGGGGAAGTAAAACTACCACGTCTGAAGTCCTTTCAAAGCACTCCTCTTTTGCCGCTGCTTGAGTTTGAATTAGACGAGGCTGAATTCAACCCCAGGAAGTCCAAAGCCTGATCATCTGGCTCTCCAGGCAGCTTCATTAATCGCTCAAGACGTTTGAAAACACATTTCAGTTATTTATCAAGTCCCAAAATAACTAAAAATAAAAAAAAAAAAAACCCAACTCATTCTTGCCCAGATTACGGTCCAATAAAGAAACACTCCACTTTATTATGTTGTCAAAGAGCCTCATCTGTCCCTGCAACTGTCAGAGCGACGGGGCTGCTCGTTAGCGCTAACGAAGGGGAAGTGACATCGTTTTCAAGCTCTGTAACCTGGCAACATCACATCATTTAAAGTCCACGATTCATATTTGTTCTTGTTAATTGCGAGAGTCGCTAAGACTGTGCTCTGGGGAGTGAAGGAGACTAAAGAAAAGCACACACACCATGGGCTTCGTACACAGGAGTGCACACACACAAATAAAAAGCCTCCAGCAATTTTTGCTTTCAGTCCTCTAACAAATCACACAGTTAGGGTTGAGGAAAACATCATAAGGAATGTATTACAAAATGTGTAAATGCTCCGCATATATTAGAAGGATACTGCCATTACAGCCATTTTAACAGATTAGAATGGTCATACAATCCGATATATGCAGATCATTTTGCACATGTCGAAAATATGCAGTCTGCATTTTATCCAAGAGTCGACTTGAAAGGAAAAAAAAGAAAAAGAAGGCGAGCGACAACTATGCCTTCAGGCTGAATCAAGAATTGGTCTTCACAGATGTCAGATGATGGTACCAAATCATGAACAGTGTAAATAGTATTGATAATATTGATGAATAATATATTGTTGGTGAAATGTGTACACATAAAAAATAAACAAGTGTAAGTGTCATCAGTGCCTCTGTACAGGGGATGGAAGTTTGTTAAATGTCAAACGAGCGACTAAAAAAAAGACAAAAAGTGTATATTACTATTTTGCTTTTCACGGGTGCATCAAGGTTGTCACTTAATACTAAAATGTTTTTGAGTATATAAAAAAATGATGTGGATTTTACTCCGTGTTCATATTACTCTGCATGGCATGATCGGTGGCTTGTTGAAACATTTTCCCAAGGCTGTTTGCAGAATAATCTTCATTTGTAAAAACATTTCTGAATGTCAGAAAAGAAAGCTGTTTTTCATTTCTGTCTCAATGCATCTGTCATACTCATGCACACCACGAGTCCAATTTAAGTTGAGAGAGCGGGATATTTTTTGTTTTTATTTTTCCTTTTTTTTCTGTCTCATGACGGCTCCGCGAGCTAATCGTCGTCACTTACGGCCACTGAGCCCAACGCACACAAAAATACGCCAACTTTATTTTTTCTTTCTTAATCTTGAGTTCTTGCTTCAGACTTTGAGCCGCACAAATCTTTCAGAGCGATCGTGTTTACTGTCAGAGGGCAGAGAAAGGCGGGCGGCTGATAAACTGCAGATTTGTCAGCAGGTATAAAAGTTAATGGAGGTGTCACGTAGACATAGATGGAAACAAAAGAGAGAGACAGGGATACAGTGCTGCATGGTGAACGTAGATTGATAGAATAATAACATAAGATTAAGGAAAAGCTGGAAGACTTGAGGAAAATTAAAACAATAAAGTAGAAAAAATTCTGATCACAGCTTTCACTTTCTGCACAGTAGACGCCAGATGATATTTGTTTTGCCGACATACAGTATGACAATCATTTGTTTTATTCATATGCTCTATGCTTAGTCATTATAATAGTCCCACTTTATGCTGCACGCTAACTGAAATACTGCTACATTATCATTTGTCCCCAAAAGAGGCATGCCTGTTTTCCAGATTATGTTTGCAGTTTTCATAATGCTGAAATTAGCTGATTTGCTAGCTACTGTATAGCTAAATCAGGCCAGACAAGGATAAAAGGGGGACTTCTACAGCAGCAAATAGTGTTAAAAGTTTTTGTTGCATACCTACTTTGTCCCACTAAGATGTTTATTCTCATTAGAGGAAATGTCTGCATGCTGCATCGGGCTATTTCCATATTTTATAAGAAGAGTCGTGCCACATTTACAAGTATAAGGCTTTTTGACTTGCTTATATGGTGCAGTGTCAGACAATCATATATGATGTATTTTATAGCCCCGACACAGAACAAAACTGTCATAAAGGGAATTCAGTGTAATAGTTTCGCTTTTTTGTCACTAAATTATTTTCACAAAATGAATGAATATTTAGTTTCCTGTGGATTTATTGTGTTTAATGCGTTAGCCAGGAGGCTGTTCTTGAGAGATTGAGCAAAAGGGAAAAGACAATCATTGGGACCCATTATATCAGAGACCAATGACTCAGCAAACCATTCAGTTATGAGTTTCGACTCTGCCGTCTCATTTAAGGATCATTCGGTTTTTCCCAGAGCCTTGCGTTTAATAGAGTTGCTTCATTGTGAGGTATCTGGAATTAGATTGTTGCCATTTCCAAGAATAGATATAAAGCTGACTCATAAAATGCAAACTGCAACAAAAAACATAATTCAGTTTACACTACAGGCTGCCAAACATCATGGGTCCACAGTTACAAGATGGTTATCGGAGGTAAGTGCAGTGATTTTACATGGATTATCTGTTGGATAAAGGCTCTGGGTTCCTCCCCTCTGTGAGAGATGCAGTGTTGCCTTTTGGCCCAGGTGCTTTGCTCAGTCTCCCCACTTCCTCTGTTATTAGTTCAGCCCCAGAAACACAAGCTGTGAATGCCAGTGGTAATATTGTTCAGTCTGTATCCAGTCTCTCATCCACCCTCTTTGCTTTGTTTTGTTTTCTTCTCCGATCTCTCCTTCATTCATTGTCATCACAGCTTTTTATCACGGAGCCAGACGTGCCTTCTTTATGTTATTTTTAGCTTTTCAATTCTCACATTTCTTCTCTGACAGTAGAACAGATGACGAAACGGGGAAATACACAAACACGGGATGTGTTCGACACTGATAGTGACAGTGCTAAAAAAGAAAAAAAAACACTGGAGATCAAATCATCTTATGTGAGTGTTTATTGGGTTTTCTTTCTTTTATTTTGTGTATCACAGATCAATTATCATTTTGTATGCTTTTTGGGAATCCTATTGTACATGTTTTACAACTCATTGTCTTGTCAAATAAAATGTAAACCCAAAAGACAAGAAGCCTGTGTCATTATTACCTCTAACATCTTCCCAGGAGCCAGAATTAATCTGAACAGTTAAAGATGTGGTGAGCCCAAAGATTGTGATTAATATCTTCAGGAAAGGTTTGTCGGCAAAACAAATATTATCTGGCAATGTTTGAGCATCAAATGCATCATTTTGCAAAATGTACTCGTAAAAGGACAATGTTACCAATTGTTGCTAGCGACTGTTAGCAGTTATTTTATATTCTTATATTCGGTTTATTTAAAGATGGCAGTAACAACCACCATGACATCACCAGGAGTTTTGAAACCTCAATGTTAGCATTTTGGCTAAGTCAAAGGAGATCGTATGTGGATGACAGGATGAAGTTACCAGCTAATGCTAGCAAGCTTGGTTAGCAAGCTGTGTTCATAACAAACATCTGCTAATTAGTGTAAAAAAAATTTTAACACTTTTTAGCATACTGACTGATAACATTGGGGCTTATTTTCGGTACCAAATCTGATTTAGAGGAAGAAAAAGACCCTGAATGTGTGACATCACTCCTGCAACACACTGGGAAAAAAAACAAATGCACATGGCTATATTGGTAGTGGCAGGCCACACCATTATCATGTGTGGTTTTACTTTTCAAAATGTGATGCAGTTCTCTCTGCAACATTTGTGGTAGCCATGGCAACACATCTAATCTGAGGAAACAACTGGTCAAACACAAAATATGTCTAAAAGCTGAAGAGTGTACCCTACTTAAAAGCCAACCTCAACAAAGGACGAGCAATTAACGTTAGCACGCCCGTTGTAAGCGTACAAGAAGTTGAACCCGTGATGATAAAACTTTTAATGAGGCATCAACTGCTTCATTGACATCTTCTTCAGGTAATTAATTAGGTAGTTGGATAAGTTGTCAGAGAAATGGGGCTCTTTTCACTGTTGTTTGATGTTTTAATTTAGCACTTCCTTTTACACTAGCTGCAGTCCAGCTGAAGAGAAGTCAGAATTTCCCAGACTGGAATACTTCAAGTTGGATTTCCTAGCTGGAAAAGATGGCGGCTGTGAACGTAAACAGTAGTAAAACTGTGAAACTTTTAATCTGCAGTGCCGCTGTTTTGTCTTTGTGACCCACTAAAAAAGCCACATGCAGTCCACTGCCGAGGCTCCGTCCAATAACGTGCTGCAACTGTGTTTTTAAATGCAAAAAAACAAACACTGTGCTGCAGTCCTAGTGATGCATGAATGGCTCTGCCTTGCTAAGGAGCAAAACAAATCCGTGTCTGGTAAATGGAACAGAGCAATTGTACATCTGAAACCAATAATAGTCTAAGATTACTATTTAATATTGTATAATGCAAACAGTATGACGTTGCCCCTGGTAGCTGGTGTGGTGTCTAAAAAGCTACCCAACCCTAAGTAACAAACTTTATTAGAATTTCTCTGCCCAAACCTGAAGCACAAACTAGTCTCTCTTTAAAAAAAGGCAGTGGAGAGGTTCACTTCAGTGTGTCCAATTAGTAGGTGTAGCCTAGCAGACCGCAACTGGTTACAGATGCCTTTACTGGGAAACAAAAACTGAAAGTAGCAACTAACTATAAGCCTTACCTTATACTAGCAACCAACTGTTACAGGTGATGAGTGATGAAGCTTCAGTCAACAAAAATCCAGCAGGGTCTTTCCTCTTTTCACGTCAAATTGATGTTGCTAGGAAACCAAGGAGGACCCTGTACTAGGTGAACAATAACATCTTGTTTGTCGCAAAAGATATAACACTTTTATAACAGCATATTTCATGTAACATATCATACTATCCGGTTTGAAGCCTTACAGCCTTTCAAATGGAATTAACAGCAAACTGCTCTCAAAATAGAAACGCACATCCCAGTTGGAGTTCACAGATTTTTGACATCTTTTGTTTTATTATCATTCTTGGAACGTTTTTATTGATTCCTTGTTCACTGTGTTGTTCTATTGTTTTGGCTTTTATTGTTTTGTGAATGTGTTTGTTTTGGGTCTGCCTTGAAAACTAGTTTGAAACCACCTTGTTTAAAAAAAGACGTGGAAGATTAGGTTAAAATAAAAAGTGATCTCTTTTGCACAGAAAACATCAACTTTCCAATGATTTTCATTGTTATATCTGGGTAAACTCTCTTCTGCAACCTTTCCTTATAAAAGCAGTTGCACTCCAAAGGAACACTTATTACACTTACTCATTTCCAGCTCGATATTTGTATTATTTCTGTTCTTGCAGAAGTGTAGCATAATGCACAGTTCACAAATAATCCCTAGGTGTCTCATGCTGCACCTTGAAGCACCCCTCAGTTCATCCTTTGTTTGGAGAAGCTAAACAGGAAGTTGTAGCTTCTCCTCTTTTAATACTCACTTTAAGCAAATGTTCTTCTGATTAAGTGTCCCTCATAAACAGTAATTTTAGATTGAAAGTGGATTTCTGTGCTCATGGGACAACTGTGCGTCTGAATTGACCATATGGAAGATGATATCCATTCTTACTGATAACACTGCGCAGAAAAACTGAAGACTGAAGTTTGGGGATTAGCTATACATACACTAATCTTATTGTTTGAATTCCTGGTTATGTTTAATAGCAGCTTTCACTACTTTACAAATGTATATATGCGAGAAAACAATAAACTGTAATATGTCCAATTTAAAAATTAACTCTAACCAAGGTGAAAATCTGCTGCAATATCTGTTAAAAGTAAGCATCAAACATTTGCACATCACAGTGTCCTTAGGCAATATATTGAATGTCAAAGTACTCCTTGAGGCATCCATGGGTGTGTGAGTGTGTGCATCATAGGCAATAGTGTTTAAAGGCAAAGAATAAGGTGCTGCATTATTGTGTGTGAATGGGGTGAGTAGTAAAAAGTGATTTAGGATTAGAAAAATGCTATTTAAGTATTTATACCTTTAAAAAAACAGATCAAAACATTACACGTTTAGCACAAAATGAATAATCAATAACAAGTGCTTATTGTTACTAAACCCAAATTTACAGTAGACCTGAATGTAATGTAATGTAGTAACGATCTGTATTTTAACGTGGAAGACAGCAGTAGTCCAGATAAAGTGCTCACTTTCCAACAGTTTATGTCGGTGCTTGTATTTCACTTTTTTATTAACAATTGTCATTGAGTGGAGCTGATCTGAAGCCGCTGTGAGCTCTGCACCAACTTAAAAGTCATAAACAGAAAAGATATTTATTAAATCTGTGGGGTGCTCTGTCTATTGGAAGGACTTTTATTTATGAAAAACTGATAAGCTGTAAGTAATCGTGTCCTGCAGTTCTATCATCAAGTAAACTAACACAGGATGGTAAAATATGGCTCTTTAACTCTTATTCTCCTCTGTTCATAAGATCCTATATTCCTGTTTCCTGGCAGCAGGTCTGCACCTTATTTTAAGCTTATAGTGTGGCTTCTGCTGTGCCCTGTCAGATCAAATGAGATGAGACACACTCATTGTCAGCGAGCATTTGTTCACTTTTGTGGCTAATTAACCGTATCTTAAGTTCATCCTGGTCCCTGCTGGGCTCTGCTTTTGACAAAGATACAAAGTGAATGAGGAGAGGGTCAGGCATCAGATGTTGTTTCGTTCAAATCAGACCGAGACGCACACTGTCATGTGATGGACGGCCGTAATAAATTTTTAAGAGCATGGATGATGAAACCGCAAGGCCAGAGCTACTGTAGAGAGGCTTACCATTGACTTGATTTACGTTTCCCATCCAGTGATATCAGGAAATCAGTCAAAGCTGACGTCTCTGGCATCTGAAGTTTGATTCTGACAAACCTTTGATGGATGATGCATCTTCACAATTTGTCTATGTCCTGAAAAATTAGACTGGATGTTATATTGGGGAGCAACAGAAAGTTTAAGGCAGGTACATCAGCCTTATTTGATTTCATAGTCTGAGGCTGTGTAGACAAAGGGGCACAGCACACGGCAGGTTCATGGTTCATGTGAGCTTCCTCTCTCCTTTGTAAGGATCTGACACTTTTGTTCCAAAAACATTTAGATCTATAAAAATGTGAAGGTGTAAATGAGGCACTGTCTGGTATCCATTTATATCTGCTTCTTCCACTAGTTTTCTCCTCTGTATTGGAGTTCTGAACAAGCAAAGAGAGAGGCTGGTCTCACTGGTGTGTCACTCCACCAACATTTTATGATTTCCCTGATTTATGCTCTCCCCGTGTCAGATACTCTGCATCCCTTTGTTCAGCGCATCAAATCTTTCTCAATCTTTGTATCTTTTGCGTCAGTCATTAGTAACTCGCTTAGTTTTGCCTTGTGCAAATGTAATTATACTTCAGTTTGTTTTCAGTGTCATTTTTTTGTTTGATTTCTTTATTTACCCACATGTACTTGGCCTTTGGTTTAACGAATACAGCTCACACGGGAGCGCTCACACTTAGCCTGGGGTCTGCATTTGAGTTTTCTTTTCAGTGCAAGTACCAGTGTTTTTATTTTCAAGGCACGTCTCATCTTGTACTCTTTTTTTAATTTACTTTGTTTTTGGGTTAAGAAATTGCTTGGGTCTTTTTACAGCTTTGGACACATTAAACGCGCTCCATTTTCTACCCCATCTAAGGATTTTGATATCAGAAACCATTCCCAACACGGTGAACTTTGAACTTGACAAAAACCATCAGTTTACACAGATTTGACCAAAAGCAAGTGAAAATAGGTCATTTTTTGGTCTGTTTTAAAAATGTAAAGTCTTGGACAGGACTGTAAGTAGCACTGGGGGGTAATACCAGAGAAAGGTTGGTACCTTTGGCTTTTAAGTGAGACAGGGAGAATGGGAGGAGTTATTGGGAGGGTGGCCTAAGCGACCTGGAGGCAAGACAATCAGGTGAGAAGCACTGTAAGTACATCCCATTATTCAATGGCTTGGTTTATCAGCCAAGTACTCATTTCTGTCATACTTATGTAAATAAGTAAACTTTATTAATAAGTGCTTTTCACAAACAAGTGGTCACAAAGTGTCACATCATACAGGCGTCTTGTGATGCTTTGTCCTTGTGCCATCCCAGTGGGTTTTATGTGTGTGATACTAGCTTTAAGGTAGATGGAGAAGAAGTGTGTGTTAAAGTACACATTTGTATAGCAGCTAAGCATCTGGCTAATCTCAGAATTTACTAGGCTTTTCCTGGAGTCTTATTTTTTCATTCTTTTTGATTAGATCAGACTTATTTCATGATATAAAAGTAGCAATCCTTCTATTCATAAGCTCATTAACTAACATTAGATTTCTGTTGAAGTCTTTGTTATTTCATGTTGTATGCAGCCACATCTTATCTAACAAATTAAGTTGTTAATTGTCGCTGAACAAAGAGTTGTAGCACAATCATTATTCAACTCTACACAGCTATATTGTGTGACGTATGCATATTTTGAGATATGATAGTCTGGACTTTTGTCTTCCTGCTATGAATGACAATTAACAAAAACCTTCAGATTTACATTTTTATCTACGATTTGAAACATTGTTGCCACTAATGTGATTTTTCTAAATAATGCAAGTTGTCTTAAAATAATGTGAAAAGCGCCTCAATAGATTTGCTGTCCTTTAATTAATTTCAGTTTATAATTTTGATTAAACTTCAATTAGGCTTATTTTTATGCTAGATCTCTTTGTGCTAAATGCAGTCCATGTTCTATAGCAACCAACTTCAGCCTGCAATTATTCACACTAATGAAACCACTTACTGCTCAGTTTCCCAATACCTTGAGTGAGGAGTAGATTTAAGAAAAAGGTGGAGGAAGAGAAATGATTGCTGAGATGAAGAGAGAGAAAAGGTCTGTGATTGAGAGTCGAGACGTGAGAATGGGAAAGTAACGAAATTGCAAGATAGAGGGATTAGTGTAAGCAGGTAGAGAGGTAGACTCAAAGAGATTAAGAGAGTCAGATAGACAAAGGGACTGTGAATCAATGAGGTAGTCAATAGCGAGTGGGAGAGATGTGATGAGAGAGAAAAATGGCATGGAGTAGGAGGAAGAAAAGGCCCCCTGTTGTGTCAAAGTCCCACCGAGAAAAATGGCACCAGAGAAAATGAGAATCTACGGCACTCCAGAAGTGATTGAAAAAGTCTGTTTTATTTTGCCTTATCGTGGTGAACAGGTACAGATTCAGGATAATATGGTGACAGTTATTCTCCCAGGAATCCACAGGAAAAATAATAAGGCAATAGAAGCTTCGTGTTTGATTCGGTAAATTACAGAGAGCTATGTAAAATAAATACTTAATATCAGCGGGAGATTAATTACTGTGCTTAGGATGATAGACAGCTATCGTGATTGAGGTCTAAATAGAAGGAATTTAATAGTATAGCTGTGAGGAGGAACGCATGAGATTGTTATTACTGGAAACTTTAAACAAGCAGCATCATTGGAGAATGTACTTGAAAATAATTTTGCCTGAAAGAGACTTTTTGTTCAGTAGCATTTTGAACACCACAAGTATGGGCTGTAAGAAAACCAGTTGTTATGATGGTCTGACATTTTAAAAGTCATTTTTGAAATGTTTCTAAAAGGAATGTTTTTACAAGCTCACATATCAAAAGTCTGCTGTTGAAAATATGTTCTGTTGTATTCATGTTTCTCAGCTCAGGAATAGCTATGGTTAAAAAATGACCTAAAACTTTAAGTGTAAAATGTTGTCAGTCTACCCAGGCATCAAGTTCCACTGTTATTTCTTAACCCCCAACCAATCACAGCAGATGGCTGCCCTTTTTTTTTCTGGCATGTCTTCCTGTTAAAAGGACGTTTTTCCTTCTCACTGTCACCAAATGCTTGTTCATAGTGTAGGGCCTTTTCCTCCAAATAAAGCATGCCTTGAAGTGACTTTTGATATGAATTGCCATAGAAATAATACTGAATCGACTTAAATCTGTAGACTGCAGTAAGGAAAGCCGGAGAAACCCAAACATTCTTTGAAAGGTTTTAGTACGCGAGTGCTATTCTTTGTCATGAAATGTGGGAAAACAATATTTGCTGCGAGCCCTTTTGTTGCTGGTTTGCATGTCAACAGCAGCACACAAATCTAATCTAATCTGTAATGTGAAAAAATGCTTAGGTCTACACCACTGCTAGCAGCCCTGTGAGGCTGTGAGCCAAGATCCGCATACTAAGAAGCTTTTACATCTTCTGCAGGAGCAATATGAGTAAGAAAAGAAGGAGGAATGTCGCAGTGTCAAGTACCATTACAGTACCACACAGAGAGTAAGGGGCTGTCTGATTGTTGGGGTTCTCTCTCTCTAAAAATGCAAAGATGTGGTTCTTATCTTGCATTATAAAGTGCCTGGAGATGACTGTTACAGGGAGATGGCATTATATAAACAACACAGGACTGAATGAATGAAATTTTGCAAATTGCAGAGATCAAAACCAGAAGAGTACATTTTACATGAAAGGTTTTGGCACAGTGGTGCTAATGTTTTACTGTGTCATGTACTTTTAAAAAAAATAAAATTAAAATTATTGGTTAGATGAAGGCTGTATTGTTACTTCCATAACCATTGTAGCACTCAAATCTGTAATGCTTATTATCTATAAAAAGCAATAACAGGTCTATAGCCATTATTATTAGTTATCCCCTAGGCACACCAGTTATCAGTGTAATTCAGTTTTATTTATATAGCTCCAATTCACAACAACTGCCTTAAGAGCCTTCAGTATTACAGAAAAACCCCACCAATCAGACGAGCCGCTTTGAGCAGCACTTGGCAATAGTAGTAAAGAAGAACCACAGTTTAACAGGAAGTGACCTGTAGCAGAACCAGGCTCACTGAAGGGCAGCTATTAGTTGTGACTGGTTATAATCACATGGGGAATAAAAAGAGGGGCCTGACCATTCAAGACCATCTATGTCAGAGGAAGGCTTTAAAATTCAATTCTGGATTTAACAGGGAGCCAATGAAGAGAAGCTAATATGGGAGATATGTGTGCTCCCTCTCTCACCCATGTTAGTTATTCGCACTGCAGCATTTTGGGTCAACCAAAGCTCCCTTTGCAGGGAGCTTTTAGAATTTAATTCAATTCAAATCAATTCAAAACACTTTATTTATGCCCAAGAAGCAATTAAAAAGGCACAGAGAGCACCACATAAGACACAGACAGAATATCAAACATACATAAACACAAAAGCATCAATATAAATAAGATCTAAAATGACCAATCACCATTCACACTAACTGTCATAAAAGAACTGACTGTGGGAGGGGACAAGAAAGAGCAGAATATTAGGCAGAAAAGGGTCAGAGATCAGATGGTGAGGCATGGCAGGCCTTACATCCTGGACAGGGTAGTCTACGTCTTGATGGGAGCCAATCAAACACAGAGTGTAAGATGTGTGAGGGATCTTGGACAATCCCGTGGGCACTTTTAATTCTCTGTTGTTCATAGAATTCAAACAAAGCTCTGACTGGATTTCCAGTAATTTTACAACCGGTCTTAATAATGGAGTTTGTCCGGTTTAAACACCATTACTGAGTATAACCTGATAATAAATAATTACAGCAGTATAGTGTATATGTAACAAATGTGAGCACTGGTTTTTCAGCATCACTCTGAGACAGAATGTTTCGTATTTTAGCAATACTGACAGAACACAATCCAACAGATTTATTCAACATATCATGATCAAAAATAAGGTTTCTCACAGTGTTACCAGAGGCCAAAGTAATGCTAACCAGCATAAATATCTGGTTAGACACCATGTTTCTAAGAGTTTTTTAAGGCCAAGTACAATAACTTCTAAATTGGTCTGATTTTAGAAGTAGAAAGTTACAAGTCATCCAGGCTTTTATGTCTAACTGATCGATTTGTGTCATCCGGCTTCACAGAGGAATACAACTGGGTGTGATCTGCATACAAATGAAAACATAAACAATGTTCTCTAATGATATTACCCAAGGCATCCATGTGTAACTTTTATATTAGATTATTATGTTTTGCTTTTAGCTTCCTCTTTTAGCTTATTATCAAACAGAAGTGTACAGCCGAATAACATACCAAATACAAATTTGATCAGATGACAGAGACAGAAAGTCAGATGTTGGAATTTGTGATCAATTATCTGTTAATCATAATTCTTTTTACAAATTTGATGAGAATCCATCTGGTATTTTCTTTAGTCCTGGCCAACATGGACCAACCGCACCAGAGGAAGAAGAGGAATGAGAGTCAGTAGACATAATAAAGAAAGAGTGAATGAGAGGGCAACAAGTGGAAAGGTGAACATGCAAAGAGTGAAGATAGTGAAGGTGTAAGTACCTGTGGTCAACCATCCAAAGCAACAGGCAGTGTATAAGAGAGGTGAAGAAGAGAGTGCAGGCAGCGTGAAGTCGGTGGAGACGAGTATAAGGTATGATTTGTAGGTGTGATTTGACAGAAGGAGAGTGAAATGGATGGTAGTGAGACCTGCTATGATGTACGGTTTGGAGATGATGGCACTGACAAAAAGCGAGAAGGCAGAGCTGAAGAGTTTAAGATTTTCACTGGGAACGAGCAGGAGGGACATGATCAGAAAGGAATACATTAGATAAACAGCTCAGGTTGAGCAGTTTGGAGATAAAGTTAGAGATGTTTTGGACAGGTCCGTAGGAAGGATAGTGTAGACCAGGGGTCTCGAACTCCAGTCCTCGAGGGCCGCTGTCCTGAAACTTTTCCATGTGTCCCTGTTGCAACACACCTGACCACAATTAGTAGGTTATTAGCAAGACTCTATAAAACTTGACTACATTCTGAGGTGGCAATTCAGCCATTTGATTCATGTTACAGCAGCTCATGAGTGAATAAACATGGTGCAATAAAAGTACTTTTAGAAGTGCATTTTTCCAAATACTTACATTTACTTAAATTTACTTGAGTAGGGTTAGGGGTTGCCACTTCAGCATGCAGTCAAGTTCTATATTCTTGCTAATGACCTACTAATTTTATTCAGGTGTGTTGCAACAGGTACACATGGAAAAGTTTCAGGACAGCGGCCCTCGAGGACTGGAGTTCGAGACCCCTGGTGTAGATGATGGACGAAGTTCATGAGCGTAGTGAAGGAGGACATGCAGAGGGTTGGTGTGACAGAGGAGAATGCTAGGGATAGAGTGAGATGAAGGCAGATGATCCGCTGTGGCGACCCCTAAAGGAAGCAGAGAAAGAAGAAGACTGCCTGCTGCCAGTCACTTATTATAAATAAGCTTGAATGACTGAGATTAAAGTCATGAAAGAATTGACTGTTCCTTTGTGGTTTGCTGCCACGCTCAATCATTATCATATAAAAAAAAATATACTGTTCAGAAGATTAGTTGATATTATTCATGAGTTCCAGCCTCCACCTGTGGTGAACTTCAAGGAGGATGCAGCTGCAACGACAATGGCAAGTCTTAAAAGCCTTGGCAGTTCATTTGATTTTTAAAAAACTGTTTGTTTTCCAAGCTCTGTCTTCACAGTCCTCATAACCGAATTAAAAATTATATCAGCTGTAACGTTCCCTCTTGCTGTCTGACATTTTGTCTTTCTCAGTACTGAGGAGGTGTACGAGGAAGAAAATCCTGCTGTCTGCACAACAGCCGCTCCTCAGCAGAGATGCTATCACCGCAGGCTGCATCAGAGAAGTCCCCAGGCGGAAGGGGACGCAGTCTTTATCTGAAAGTTTAAAAGTCCTCCTTATAGCTGTCTCTTTCTGCCTTTACACCACCTCATCATGATTTACCAGGTAAAGTCAATGATGGATGGTGGACTTCACTGGGATTTGTTGGTTTGGTCTATTTTATAGGGGGAAAGCAGCCTGCGCCTGTCTTTGTGGTTTAAATTTCCATTTCACAACACAGCAAGCATTACGTCTGGCATGTACCGACATCCGTGCTCATCTCAGGTGTATTTGTTTTCCTTTTCTTTGGACTTCATCTAATTACAGCTATTTGACATAGAACAACTGTTCTGTAGTGTCTGTGTCTGCGTGCATCTGCCCGTATGTAAAAATCAGGAAAACAGTTCAACTTAAATTGAATTCAGACAACCCAAACAAAGAGGCTCTTGTAAATTATAATTTAATTCAGTGGGTGCCAAGCATTTTAAATTGCGTGTGCATGTGTGCACATGATAATCACGAACTAGGAGGCTGCTGTTCTTTTTCTTCTTTGACAAATCCAGGTAGATTAGCTCTGTCTGTCTCAGCAGGAACAATGTGAAACAGTTAAGGCACACGAAGCTGTTTTAGATGCCACAACACACATAGACACACACACACACACACACACAAAATCACAAAAACCACCATGCTGACATTTAGACTCTCGAATAAAAACCACAAAATGCACCTTCTGCCCACCTCTACACATCCTTGTTCATGCACTCTCATGTTTAACATACAAACATGTACTCTATCTACCCACAGCAGTCGCACATACACATAAAGCACACTTATTCACATTACAGAAACTATTCCATGGATCTCCAAACACCCACATATAATCATCCCATATTGCAGAATTGACAAACACTACTGGTTCTGGCTTTTTTCAT
>VUQG01020975.1:21484-38506 GCA_015106755.1 Etia nguti | reverse complement strand
CGGGAGCAATTTGAGTAAAGAAAGGAGAACAAGACCGACACGCTGTCAGGCACCATTACAGTCCCACACACAATAGACATTATTTACTGTGTAGGTGCTGGCGCGCAAGCATGTGTGTGCTTGACTCCGAGTGTGTGCAGAAGTGTGTAACCACCCATCATTCCTCTCAACAGCCATCTGTGGTAACACTGCCCCCCTGTGTCTAAGTTGAGGAACTGCAGCATAGAGCAGTCCCCACCCTGAGGCACTTCATATCTAATTATGCTGTCAAATCAAATTTGTTTAAAGTTAATATTATACTCAGGTCTCATAATGTACAAACAATGGGAACAATAACAATAACAAAAGGTGAAATGGGGGAAATGAAAACATGAATAAAACTGTCAAGAGCAATAGAATTCAAAGGGTTGCAATTAAAAATGACTCCCCTAAAATGTCGCAGATCAGATTTAGGTACGTCAAGGTCTGATGAGATATCTAAAACCTAACCACGCCTGTGGAGTGCCTGTCTCTGCAGAGATTGTTTTTAAATGACAGAAAAGTTATTGTTAGTTTCAGCAGATGAAGGGAAGGTCCTTATACAATATACAGCAAATATTAATTAATGTTTGTGCCACTGAAAATGGGTTAGATCTGCACATGTCGATGAAAATAAGAAATAAAAATAAATGACCTCTAACTTTGGAGTTTGGTTTTGTGTGAAAAAATAATGTGGCAAATTCCAAGTGGAGGTGATGTAGCTATTCCAATGGTTGCACCCACCTACCAGGCATTCATTATAATATACTTCACTTCCTTGGGAGATTTAATTAAAGAACAAGCTGTGAAATACATGTGTCGTATTAAAATTGCAGGCTTGTTCCTCCAGCACCAGTTCATGCATTGATAATGCTGTGCTTCACAAACATGAGATTTAGCTAAATTAGCCGCGTGGTTGTCAACTGCAGTCAGCTGAAATCTAATATTAATATTTGATGAGCTGACATTCACGGCACCCAAAAATGACTCCTACTAACTCTGGTGATCCCTGACTTTTATGTGCCGTGAGATCTGGATGTCAACACCCCATTGATCAGCCATTATTAGGTGATGCTGGCAGACCTGTCGGTAGAATTATGGTTTTCAAATATTTTGCTCAAAGAACAAGAGACACGCCTCTATTCATACTTGTAGAAAATACTCTCTATGCGATTGCCCAGTTTTCTTTTGATTGTACTGTTGAATGAAAGCACCTAGCATGACACTAGCAATGTCTTTCCCACAGTTTTGCTCTCAGTCCAAAAAACAGTCTTTCTGCCTCTGGTTCAAATTCAGCACTCTCTTGTAATAGACTGATTGTTTCTCAGAAGACTTACTTGGTCTCCAAACGTCTTTTTAGATAGCTCGGCACAATGTTAGCATTCACCAGCTTCTACCAAGTACTCATACCTAGGGCTGTTCATGTCCCGTTCTATAAGACAGGTAGCCTTTGCTAGCTGTATTAATTTCCTGTTATCTTTAGCTGGTTGGTGTATTGTCACATGGTAATGTTTACATAGACTCCCAATGCACATCTGGACTTGCCCCCAGTGTGGCTCTGCACACCATTTGAGAACCACTGCTGTAGTTTCGAGGCAGGGCAGTAATTTCTGTTTGAGAGCAAGTTAGATCAAAAGTTTGTGTTCTGTAGCATGTCTCCTATAGAATACAGCTGCTATTCATAACCTGGACTTTGTATTTTCTTTTATCTTACTTGTTGACTCTGACTTGCTTTATTTTAGTTTTTTTTCCTACAAGTCTTATTCACCCAATCAGACACATACTGATACAGCACTTCTACTGATATTGATAAAGCAGTCATGTATTCCTGGGTGCTTTATCTCACACTCACATGGATGCATCGGGAGCAACTCGGGGTTCAGTTTCTTGCAGAAGGATACTTCAGCACGTACAAGTTACACAACAAGTGCAGGTGACCTGTTTTTTTCTTTTTCTTTCTTTTCCTTGTCCTAATCATGTGATTTTGTTCTCCAAACAAGTAGCTTTTATTGCATAAACCTAAAGAAGTTTTTTAGCTTAACAAAACTAAGCTGTTCATGAAAATAAAAGTAAGCAGCAAGTAAAAAGTATGTCAAAACAAATGTTAAGGCCAAAAGACTCATGTCTCAGGGTTCATAATTGATTCTGTTACAGCTCTACTACCCCTTCAGCCTCCTAATGGGAACTTTGGTTTTTTTGCCATTTAGCTACAAAAAAGACACCTGTAGCTTTCATTATGCCAGAATGACTCCCACTGGATTAGGTAATTAAAGAAAATTTTACTACCTGCTGTTTTGTGGGTAAGCCACCTACGGCAGACATGTATGGGACTTATAGGAACTGATAATGGCCACCAGTGTACTGATAGCATCTGTAGTGAATGCATAGTCACATTTTATATTTTGATTTTTGTTTTGATTTCAAATGGATAAAAAACGTTGGCGATCTTTTGACTTGTTACATTTGTAGTACAACCACTTCCCTCAATTGTAGCTCTCTTAACTCCAAATTTAATCTTTCTGTGTTCTAATAAGACAACAAGTTAGTCCTAAAACCATATATAATCTGTATAACAGTGCATTAACACCATTTATTCGGTTATAGAGACACTTTGCAATTTAGAAATACTTTTTAACAAATGTGTAATGAGGTACAGTTTTTTAAAAAGTTTCCTAAGTTTAAAATCTATTAACTTTAGAGGCCCAGCTGTTGATTTTTCATAGTGACATTCTTGTGCAACATTAATTATGACGTGCTCTCAGATATTCTCTGTGAATCGCTTTCATTAGGTTTCCTGAAAATCATTTAGTAAAATAACTGACAGATTATAATTATGCCATAATATCCTGCAATTAAACTGTAATTTCATCTATAAATTAATTTTCTGTCTGCTGCATCTAGCATTCGTTTTAGAGCAAACAACAACAACAGGCCTACACACATTTACACACTTGGAAGTTCGGTGATGGGTTTCTCATCGCGGAGGTCTTTCTACACAGTCATTTCTGCCACTGAAGAGCCATTGCAGTCTCTTGATGCTAATTTCACTGGGTTAATTGCTCCCTTTGCTTCTTCTCCATAGCTCAAAGTTTGAATCATTAACATGGCGACAGTAATTCACATTCTGTCTGCTTGCTTGAGCCTTTACTCAGCTGTAAACCAATCAGTCAGCTGTATTTAAATGAGAGGGGAAAATGACTGTATATTTCATGAATTAGATTTTCTGCCTGAAACAGTTGCTTTAATGACTCTCTTGAGCAAGGAGTTGGTGGGGGGGGATAATTCGCAATCTATGTCAAGGTTAGAAGAACATTTATATTAGTTAATCCAGCCTTGAATGAAATAATCATATTGTGAAAAAGTAATTTAGATTACAACTAATGTATGCAGGCAGTTTCTTAGTAACAACATTGGGTAAGGGATGGCACACGCGTGCGCACACACACACACACACACACACTGTGAGTTGCTTTCATTTTAAATCTGGTTTAGGAAGGCGGGAAAGATCATCATTTAATCAAAAAAATGCCTTTTAAAAGTTGAAGCGGAAAATTAAATGAATTGCAGCTGGATAACAGCCATACTCCCTTAGCATTAACAAATCATTGTATCAGAATAGTTGAACATATTATTTACTACCGTATTTTCCGCACTATAAAGCGCACTTAAAATCCTTTAATTTTCTCAAAAATCCTTATAATCCGCTGCGCCTTATGTATGAATTCTGGTTGTGCTTACTGACCTCGAACCGATTTTATGTGTACACGGCGCTCAAAAATCTGTCAAAAAATGTTTTAGTACGACTTTACTAAGCTACGAAGCCGCACCGCTTGATGGATTGTTGGAGCATTACGGCTACCGTAGTCAGGACCCAGTAATCTGGGTCCTAAACTCCATCTTCTTCAGGTCCCGAGGTCAAACAAACACTGCAGCATCACTGAGAGTTAAAAACTGTCTAAATTCTTTCATCTTTAATAAAATGATCAGTGTTGCTGCTGTACCAGGTGTAACAATTAAGTTTAACATCCAGGCATCCATGAAAACAGAATTTATTCAATTTAACAGAGTTAGAAGTTAGCAGGAAGTTAGCTCGCTAGTTTCCACCTAAACATGATATACTATGTTCTGACTGAGAGATTTCTGAAAAAATTAAAACGCACAGCTCTGCTATCACTTCCAACATAAATGAAGACAGAAAACTAAACAGCAGTGACTTTTGTAGGGTTACCGAAGCTGGACTAGCTGGTATATAATGATGTGCTACGTGATGGCTAGCGATACAGCTATGGTAGCATAACATTAGCACAGTGAAGCTGGAGGATGAACGCTAACTTTTTTCCACTCGATAAAAGTTAACGTGAGGGTTCCCGATGGTTAAGGACAAATGCAATCGCATGGCAGGATGCTGTAAACGGACCAAACTTCAGTCAGGAGAACAACTGAGATAATCCATCCACAACACGAGGTTAGTCATTAATATACTGCAACAACATGGGAATAGAGCAGCTGTGAGAGAATTCAACATTAATGAATCAATGGTACGGAAGTGGAGGAAGCAAGAAGAATGAGTTGAGTAAAGTTTGACTGTTTTGTTTCGCTTAATGCGCCTTATAATCCAGTGCGCCTTATGTATGAAAACAAACACGTTCATCGACAGTGTGCCTTATAATCCGGTGCGCCTTATGGTCCGAAAAATAGGGTATTTAAAAAACTCTCGCTTGTCTGCCCTGAAGTTATGAAATTAATCCTATTAGCGATGGTGAGTGTGACACAATGTAAATTTAGCATATTTGCATATGTTATGGTGTGATTATGAAAATATAGAATCTAAATTTAAGTTTCGCTTGTAGAGTTTACAGTTTCTGTCTTTCATGTTTGTAAGTTAAGTGAATGTCTGTAATGAGTATATTTAATGTAGCCATAGAAAAGTTACATTAATGCAATGAAAATTGTAGCAGTGAGTTGAAATTTGTCACCTTTTAGGTCACATTAGTTTTTCCAGCACATTCGAGCTCCCATAATTATGCAAGTACAGGAAAAATGGATGGTGGTGAAAATGGAGATGGATGGTTTGACTGAGTTGAGAACACTGCCTTGAATTCAAGTGCCACAGCAACTGGATGTTCCCTTTCAAAGTTTAGTAAAGTGAGTAAAAGGGACGTTCAATTTTTTAATTGGACGTTCCACATTATGCCAAAAAGAAAAGTGGTCCATGCTAAACAGACAATGAACCCCCAAACTGCAATGATTCTGAGTCCCTTTTGTGTGAAGGTAAATTGCAGAACTTTTGAACACTTATACAGCCCCAAATGTTCTTTGATCAATATGATATGTCCAAACTATTGTATATAACATTTGAACACCGGCTTTGTTTCAACATTTCACAGCTATAGGCTACATTCACTAGTGTTCATATATGATATAAATTAATTTGACGCAGAAACAATCATGGGTAGAAGATGAGGCTGGTATAACAATGCCATCAGTCGTCTGGATAAAAGGGAGATCTTTCATATAACTTGTTTTGACTGGGGACCTATTTCACATGTTGGTATGATTGTTTAAACTTGGCACAAAATAGATTTTTTGACATTTATACATTTAAACATACCATTTTGACATTTAAAATTCAGAACTACAAAACAACTAGAATTATAATGCTTGTTTCTGTCACTATAACTCACAGATATCACATTTGTGCAGTTCTGCTGTGATAAATCTGATGATATTAATGATCAAAGCTGGTTTACTAAAAAAAAACAATTCGGAACAAAAACAGGATTTTGGCTTAAGGGTGGTGTCAAATTTATTTAGTTGCAGTTTCTAATGGATCTTTAATGTGTTTTACAGGGCTGAACATTACAAATAGATATCTCCTGTACTTAAGAAGTTATGACAGGTCGCACACTGATGCAAAGGTCACCTTGTGGATGATGGGAAGACACTGCAGATTCAACAAAAAAGCAGTAAATGGCAACCTGGGAATGAGAATTTTCTAAAAACATGGAAAGTCTAAACTTGATATTTTCAAAACTCCGCAAACCATGCAATGTACAGGGTGGGCCATTTATATGGATACACCGTAATAACATGGAAATGGTTGGTGATATTAAAGTCCTGTTTGTGGCACATTAGTATATGTGAGGGGGCAAACTCCTCAAGATGGGTGGTGACCATGGTGGCCATTTAGAAGTCGGCCATCTTGGATACAACTTTTGTTTTTTCAATAGGAAGAGGGCCATGTGACACATCAAACTTATTGGTAATGTCACAAGAAAAACAATGGTGTGCTTGGTTTCAACGTAACTATATTTGATCTGAGGGTGAACTATCTCTTCATTTTAGAGGTCCAAGATGCTGTTTCAGCAGTCCTCCAGCAGAGAGAGCAGTTAGCTACAGAGTGGATGCCATAAGAGAGATGAAGAAAGGAAGAATTGTGAAAAAGGAGACAGAAGGAGAGAGGGAGTGTCACAGAGAGATAGAGGAGAGGGGGGATAAAGGTCAGAAGGAAATGGGGAGAGCTCATTCACACCCCACCAAATATAAATGCCCCTTCAGATATGGTTGAAGGTCACAGACAGATAAACAGGAAGAATAGGGGGATTCTCCACCTCCTTGCTTTTGTCCCTGCTATCATTTGACAGATACTAGCAGTCTGTATTAACTATTCGCCGCTAGAGTCTCAACATTACAGAGAACAATCTAACCTGGGCTATAAAAGGAAATTTCTTCCTAGCCATCCTTCCCAACATCTTTCTGCAGAGCAGCAAAGTGATGTCTCTACCTCATGATGTAAGACATTATGCAACCCATTAAACTCATATTGTTGCAAGCATATGGCACATTTGGGAATTTATGCTCTTATGCTTGGTGATGCATACTAAGTGTCTCCGACTGGCCTTTAAAAATGCCCTTTAATTATCATGCTATTTAATCAAAGAATTTAAAGCAGCAGTCCCCACTACAAGAAATAAAATATAAAAACTGTACCTAGACTGGAGCCGACAAAAACAATATTTTGACCCTTAATTTTCTCCAGATACATCTCGATTAACACTCCATTTGGGGAAGTTCCAGTAGATCAAGTCAAGTCAAGTCAAATCAAGTGGCTTTATAGTCATTTCAACCATGTGCAGTGGTACAGTACACAGTGAAGCGAGACAATGTTCTTCCGAGACCACGGTGCTACATATAACATATAACAGACAATTAACACAGGACTACATAAAGTGCAAGTGTGCAAAAATTGCAAAAAAACAAAACAAAACAAAGACACTGCAACACAGAACAGAACGATACAGACACAAGACAATGCAATAGAAAAGTGCAACAATGACAGTGGGTTTTGCAAAAGACTGAGCATTGTGCAAAACGTAGCTTGATGTATGAGATTGTGCAGATAAGTGCTTGATAGATAAATAGCTTGTTAGATTCAAACCAAATCACATTCACTTGACAACAGTGTATTCATACAAGCAGCAGAGTTGGTGTACTGGAGCAGCCATGACCACCACAGACTACAGTGTGCATCAACAAGCTTCTAAGAAGACCACACACATACTCACAGAACTGGAGTTACAGTTGAGGTCAGAAGTTTAAATACACTCATCATGGGCATAAATGTCATGTATACTTTAGGCTTGGGTGTAGTTTGAATATATTTGGGATATTCTGAAATCCACACAGGGTCAAAATTATACATATAGGCTCGCATATATACAGACATTCTAATATCTATTAAATGTTTCCTAGCAAGTTACATCTTGACCCGAGGCTTTTGACCATCTGGCAAAATTCTGTCTGGATATTTGTGTCTGATGCTACCATCACCATGCTTGATCGCTGGTACAATGTGTTTATATTTGAAAACCTCACCTTTACCCAAACCAGTGCCATTAATTCATCTTAAGCAGTTTCTTTTTGTATACTTGTCAGATACTATGAGACCTACAGTGATTTGAAAAAAATTAACAAGATACCTGTTTCTGTATAAGTAAGACCTATAAAACTCAGCCTCTGCTGTAGCCTGGTATTATTTGAACTGAGCTCAGTAGAGTCTGTTGTACTCTGCTGCACAGCAGTCTGTGTAATTATGCTGTGTTTTTATTTATTTGGCAAATGGACTGGTTCTTGGATAGCGCTTTTCTAATCTACCTGAGCACTCGAAGAACTCATTCACCCAAGCACTATTTTCTTTGCGTAAGTGCTTTCTGGCTAACAGTCACACCCTGATGGGCGCATCGGAGAGCAACTTGGGGTTATCATCTTGCCCAAGGATATTTGGCATGCAGACGGGAGCAGCCAGGGATCGAACCACCAACGTTCCAATTAGTAGATGACCTGCTATACCTCCTGAACTTTAGCCGCCCAAACAACTAAAACAAAAACAAAAAAAACTGGAATAGCAGCTGAATATGATAACGATAAATGTTTGTATATTAATTAAAAATGGACAACATGGTTTCTAAGGTGCATTTAAAGTCTTGTTGTCATGATCCTGGGTTTTGTACCTCCTTTTGATATTACCTTTGCCTAGGTTATGTTTTCATTCTGATCTTGTTAGTTATTAAGGTTTTCCTGTCCTCCTAGATTCCTCAAGCCTAGTCTTGTTCCTGCGTTTAGTCAGTTTTGTGTTTGTGTTTACCTTGTCCTGTCAGACTCATGTGTCTTAGTCTCTGTCCTAATGTTAGTTTCCTGTTTTATTTTGATAGTCTCTTGTCCTGTGTGTTCAGTTTTTCTTCCCTCTGGCTCATTAATTGATTCTGTTCACCTGTGCATTGTTTTCCCAACTATGTCTCTTTCCCTGATTACCTTGTGTCTATTTAAGCTCTGGGTTTACTTTATGTATTAGCTGCTTTTGGTCACTTTTGATCCCTACGGCCTTCAGCTATGTGGATTTGCCAGCTCACATAATAAAGGATTGGGTTTTTTTTTTTTTTTTATTAAATCTGTCCTGTGGAGTCTGCATTTTGGGTCCAGATTTTCCACAACCTCGACACTTTCAGCTAAATCTTTAGATTTCCAGATCTGCACCTTTAACTGCACTTTACATTCTAACCACTCTCATCAGTATTGCTTCAGTGAAATCATGTAGCTGTTTTATAAAATAAAACTTGATCTACCTGCTGTGCACATACAAATTGCCTTATAGCTGGAGCAGTGAGTGAAGCATTTAATATCTAAAAAGCCAGATATTTCCCTCAGGAGTGAAGCTAGCAGAACAAATATTGGACTTAAGATATAGACTTAAATTCCTCATTTCATGAGAAATGGTAGTGAAATGAATACTAATGTTGCCCTATAATTGCTGGATCCATAAGTAACTGCTTGCAATATCACCGGAGAATTTGACAGATGGCATATATGGCAGATTGATTATTATTCATTCATGTTATTAAGGATTTAAAACCCAAGATTGATTTGCCTTTAAATCTCAGTCTCAGTTTTGCTTGCTAGCATAATAGCTTTGGTATTTCAAACATACACAAAAAATCTGCCTGCTGGAAAATGCAGCTTACAATGACCCAGAGTTTAACCTCACAAGTCGCAGCGTGGTATCCTCAAATGACTTTTTCCTTTCCTTATGCATATCGATTTGCACCAAACTCAGGCCAAGTGTTACACTTTTTTTTTTCTCTTAACTGGAAGTCTTTTTTTTTTAACATAAGTCTTGAAATTCCACTGGTATCACTTCAATTTGCTTCTATAACAAATTCCGACACTAATAAAAAGAATAAGCAGTGTTCTCTTCACCAACAAGATCCCTGTGATTAAGGCTCTGCAGGAGAGCTGACGGATGTCTCACCAGCCTGGTTTTACACCTTTATTCTAACAAAGCAGAATCTGACAGATCTAATGAATGTCTTCACTGCAGGCTAGCAGACAAACTAACACCAATATTCTTTGCTATGGGAAAACAGTTTCATCCAACATTAGAGAGGAATCTCATTTATAGCGTTCATATGCAACATGTGCAATATTTCAAGCCCATAAATCAGAACTCGGCTGTAAATTACAAAACCTGAGTGCGTGCCTTTGTGGGGCTTAAGCTGTGCAGTGCTGTTATTCTGTGCAGCTAATTAAATATGCACAGTCCCTTTTCTTTGTCAGCCCCCTCACCTTCCCGTACTGTAACATCTATCACTGCCTCCTGCCTTCTGGTCATATATTCACACATCTTTTTTTTTTTCTTTTTTTTTTAAAGCAGCCATGTCAGCTGGGCTACATAACTGGATCTGATATTGTTTTTTGGATTGCCAAAAACAGCTGCTGGTTTCTTCAGGCTGTGCTGTGCCGTGGGTTCAGATGAATCGCACTAGACGCCATTAGGGATTCAATGATCTTAGCTACAGGAAAAGAGCTCTGAAGGAGAACATACTGGTAAAAATGAAAGATGCTGATGTATAATTACGCCACATGATGATGCTGTTTAATAGACTGAAAGCTTGCTGTTATAATTCGTCACAGTTTCATTGTAAGCACTAATTCACTAACATCTCTCACAGACGCACTTAGGGCACCAATTTTCTATATTCAGACGTTTTTATGTTCAGGCAAATTGATATTTGGACTTGGCTCTTCTGTTATCTAATAATAGCACATTAGACTCGTATTAATCTGTGAGAGTATACCATTGAACTCACCTCTACAGTGAGTATGCTGGCCTGATTTCAGAGGGTATTACATCTTGTTTTCTTATACGACTGATTCTTTGGATGCTATTAATTTGCCTTAGAGTAGAACAAGCAGAAATGGGAGAGAAGGTCCAGGATAAAGGTACGTAGTGTATAAGGATATGCCTGTAGCTGCTGTCAATATATTGACTGCATGTCTGCAAAGAGGAACATCATGATATAAGGTGAGACATCTGAGAAATTATACCATTATAAGTCCTGTAATCATAGAATTCCTCAACATGTATGTCCACCTCCACTCATTTTTAACTAATTTTTCTCCTTACTGCTTCACTGACACACAGACAGACCCTTCCATCTCTGTCTCACCCTCATTCCCAAATCTAATTACTCTCTTTTCATTGTCATCATTTGTTTCTACTTCCCATCATTCCCCTGCTCTCTCTGTCTGGATGAGGCGAGGGGAAAAGGCGATAGTGATCTCCATGGAAACAGCCCAGCAACAGGCTTGGTCCTGGCAACCAATGAGAGTATGTTTTGGCACAGTCTCTCATCCAATGAGAAGGACGGAGGAGGAGGAGTGCAGGGGGGAGTTGTGGGTTCGTCAAGGTGAATATTCGGGGAGGCGTGAACACTTCCTGGTTGGTCTGAGAACATCAGCATCTCAGAGTTGAAGAGAGGCAAAATTCCAGTTGTATAAAGAACTAATCAGCTTAGTTAATTCAGTTTGAATTGAAAATAAATTTGCTTTTCAGCAATTATGCAGGACTAGTGGGAAACAGTTACACCACCTGCCAGCTAACAAAATGGATTGTGCACATTAGAGCTGCTCAGATCTTGTTGCTGCCAGGCTCATTGAATCCCAGCCAATCTGCCAGGACACTGATCAAGTAATGGGGAGGCCTTCTGCAAAGGATTATGGGATATGTAGCAGCCAATGACCCATAGTTCGTTACTAAACTCAGTTTGTACAGTGCGACTTTACTTGTGCAAGCATGTACATTTAAAAGTATCCTTTTATTTTTTATTTTTTGTTCCAAAACGACCGCAGTTGATTTTTGAAAAATCTAACATCCCGTGCCAAACTGAAAATGTCATTTTGAATGTACACTGTAAAGGGAGATATAATTTTCAAACTGTTAATTTTGTGTATTTACCTTCCCTGAAGTGATTTTTATAAACCCAGTAATATAAAAGAAGATACTGCAATGTGCTATAGATTCTGCTGTACTTGAGTGCTTACCAACCATTTCTGTTATCATTTTTATGTCGTACTAGAATCTTGCCTTGGCAGTTTGAGAATGTTCTTCGATGAAAAAGTATTTATCAGTATTTATCACTGTTGGCCGGATGGTTTGGCAGGGATGTCAATGTAAAGTAATTGAAGCACACATGAGTTAGCTGTTCGGTTCCCATTTCCTACCAACAGTTATGCTGGTATCTGAAGAAGGTGCCTGAACCTGAAGTAAGTTCCTTTTCTACCCACACAGCTGTGATCTCCACAAAAAGCTCAATAATTTTTCTGTTTTAACCAAACTAAGGATCACCTATAACAGTGTAAGCATTTACCTGACATCAAATCCAAGTATTTCTATGCAGTGTTGAGGTCGTTACTCAAAAGAAGGAACGTAATCTGTTACAGATTACATTTAATTACTTAGCAGAGAAAGCAAACTGTTAACTACACTCCATAAACTGACCTGAAAGCATTGTCACGTGATTACCATTTAACAAACATAAGGCTTTGGTTCTACACACAAGGAGTCCTTATCCCAAACGAGGCTAAAATTGCTGCAGGCCTGAAAGCTCATCCCTATCTTTGTTACCTGTTGAAGATTAGGCTGCTAGGCTGGGGTCGGCATTCACTCGGCTTTAACATCATTTTTGGTTCTGGGCTATCTTAGTGTTAGCATGCTGTCTGTGTCTTGAGCTAGTGATATTATGCGGTTGTTTCTGTCACAGGCGCATTTCATCATCTCCCTCCTGTCCTTTTGTGCAATTAAAAATAAAAAGTAATACCCATATCTGCTATTTTCCTCCTCCCTACACAGGAGCTGAAATCCGCTGATTGTAGTGCACTGGAAGAAAAAGGTATGTCTATTTTTTTTCTTTTGTCTTCTCTGTCCATAACTGAAGAGCATTTGTAAAGCAAGTGAAGATAAAACCTTTTCCTTCGCACTCGTCTGTGTGAATGAGGCCAGCAGTTTAGCAGACAATCATTTCATCTCAATCATTTCACAATCACGCAACTATTTATTATTATTATTATTGTTATTACATCTAATTTTCAAGGCATATTTGCATCTACTGACAGTTGTAAATCCAGGCAAACAAGAAGAGAGTGTGACATAAGACACAGTTCTGAGACATCTTTTGTTTTATTACTGCACAGATCGCAAATGTATTCATGTCTTCAAACAATTTAATAAATGAAACTAACGAAATCATTGACAAATATGTAGTTCCTTGCATTGAAATAATTATTAGCTATACAATTACAGCAAAGGGTTTTTTGGAACAAAAGCTAAGTCAGGCATTACATGGTTCATGCTTTATTTTAAGACAATTGGAGTTTTTTCACTTCTTCCAGTAGTTTTTTTTAGAGAATACCGATACTACAAATTCATCAAGAACTTAAAAAAAAAACAGTGAATACATAACCTATGCATGAATTTGAAACCACTGCAACATTTATAAGTCACGTTTGGGATTTAGAGTCACAGTGCTGCAGCTCTCTGAATTTGCATGCATATATTTAAATAGCCTCCAGACTTCCCTGGAAGTGCCTTGTTAAAAGGATTTAAAATGCAAACAGTGAATCAGCACTTAGTCAGTGTGCCAGTACAAATTGCCAAAACAACTGTGACTTTTATCTGGAACGATCATTCAATACAACCAGAACACATGCATGTAAAGCAAAACTTTGTTTTCAAAATACAAATAACACCAGAAAAATTTTAATTTGTTTTATATCACACATGATAAATGTCACTTGGCCAGACCTTATGGGTAGTACAAAAGTCCAAAAATCCCCTGACTTTTCTCTAGGGTAGCATACATAAATAGCACTATAAAGCTTCGCTCTGAAGTGGTCCACTAAGTGACATTTCCACAGTGCAATGATGCTAAAACTTGGACACAGGAAAGAGACACCAACAGTGATGTAGCTCACTGAGGAGATAAAACAACCAGCACCATCAGCATATAGCATGTGACAAGCCCTCAAAAATTAAGCTAACATGGGAGTGGCAAAGCTGCAATTCCTCTTATGGCGTCATTAAATACCTGAGTAGCCATATTCATGTCTCATATACAGTCATTGCACTCCTAGAGGCTCTGCTGAGACGGAATATTTTTTCAGGACTCATGAAATGTGGAAAAATTACATCTTTTCATAAATGCAGCCTGTTTTTAAAAAAATGTAAATAAAATTCAAACTGGAAAGCACATTATCTGCCACATTTTTCTAATTTTCTAATGTAATTATCTTAGCATAAACATGTTAGTTAAAAAATATACTCCTGTAAAGAAACAAACATCTTAATTTCCATCAACAGTCAGTGGGTAAAAATCCTGACTCTGACAGCAATGCTTTGCATCACTCTGACTCTACAAGTCTTGTTGCCAGTGATTCATTAGGAAAGGGGATATTCCCCTCTTCTCCCCATTTGTAATGGCGCTTATCACATCAATTTCACTATAATGCTGTTTTAGGCAAAGTGTTGTGCTAATAGGCTCATGTACAGTACATTCAGTTCTCTTAGTGGTCCATTAAAGGAGCCACACACCCATTATCCCGCCTCCTAAAAGCCTTGAGACTCCCTGTTACATAACATTGCAGTTAAACCAATCTAGAAGCATCAGGTGGTCACAGACATTTCTCTGTCAGTCATGTGTCACTGTGCTCAATCTGACTGATTTATCAACATATTCAGTTCAGCATATAATCAACGTGTACAGTTAAGGTACTATTGTGACAATGCATTAACGGGTTATGACATCAATTCACCCTGTAAACTGAGTCTGGCTGAATGAGAGAGATGTTTAACATGTTTAACAGCGTGTGAGTGTGTGTGTGTGTGTGTGTGTGTGTGTGTGTGTGTGTGTAGGGGCGGTCCTAGCCTGTTTGGTGCCCTGGGCGAACACTCCCTCCGCCGCAACCCCCCCGACACACACACATACACACACACACACACAAAACATATTAAGGATTGTACATTAACATATGTTATTGTGAAAACTGTTGTCGGAACCATACTGAATTTCACCAGATAAATATTTTATATAGTAAGACACAGAGAGTATGCAAATGGATAACAAACAGCTATTATATTTCATCATACACTGAGAATAGCAGACAAATCAACAATACAGCTCTTCCAGTTAATGGCTAATTAATATTATGCTGAACACAGTCCAAAAGATTCAATAAGCCACATCAGTGTCTACTGTCTGTCTACTGTTTACTATCATAGCCAAGTGGCTAACAAAGGTAAACAGAAATTTTCTCAATCCCTACTAATGAATGTTATCTTGTTTCAGGATACATAATACCTGCCATTATCCAAAGACACATCTGCTTACCTGTATCTTTTGCTCGTTTCTCCTCTTCTTTTCTCTTTTTTTCTGAACTGAGAACCTGATGGCTTTGACCTTTTTTTTGTCCATCTTCCATCAGTAATTTTGCACTCCAGTATCAACACCCAACCCCACAAAATAAACTAATAGACTAATAGACCTACAGCTTGTATAGGGTATTTTTTTAATGGGATTTCACACAATCCATGAAAAATAATTAATACATAATGGGCTTGGATTGACAATATTATGGATGAAATGTGCTCTATTTGGAAGCAGCCCGCCCCCTCCGCTTTCGACAGGTTGTGTATGAGACTTCAGCACAGCAGCAGCAGCAGCAGCAGGCGCACCTAACCTAGGGCCCTCGCGCTCACTTTTCGCATATATGTGTGTGATAGAATTTAGAAAACACATCGGTGCAAATTATAAGTCTATATCATAATGTCTTCAGTTTTTGTGTTTGTTGTAGGGCTGTCAACGTTAATGCGTTAACGCCATCATCACGATTAATTCGACTAAAAGTTTTAACGCGATCAACCCATCTGGAGCGCAGAATGGACAAACTTTGGACAAACTGCCCGAAATGCGTTGACAGAGACATTTCAGGGATTTTGAGTCATTCTGCGCTCCATATGGATTAATTGCATTAAAATTTTAATTTAAATAAAATTTTAATCGTGATGACTGCGTTAACGTTAACAGCCCTAGTTTGTTGGTTTGTTTTTATTTTGCGAGCTGGTTATTAGGTGACCCTCCTCCGCTGGCATGATGTCGGGGAAGCGTGGGTGTGAGCAACTTTTTTTTTGCCGATGCCATGATGCCGCCCCCACCACGACGCCGCCCTGGGCAACCACCAATGTCGCCCATATCAAAAACTGCCACTCTGTGTGTGTGTGTGTGTGTGTGTGTCACTATGCATGCGTCCTGCTCTCAGGCACAGTTGTGCTACTATCACATACGGTGCCAGTCATTTCCCAGTCACATGACTTGCCAAGTCAGGATACAGTTGCTAAGCAACACCCCCACCCTCCCTTTTTGTCCATCAAACAATGATTGCGTGGGCAAGTGGGGGTTGAGCGGGGGGAGAGAGTTACGTTTATTTATAGAAGCCATGCAAAAGAGGGGGAATTACGTGTCGTGTCTAAAATTAAACTTGCCATTTCCCCTTCTCTCCCTTGCTCTCTTTTCTATCTACATTTCACTCACTCACTCTCTTTGGCTGATTCATTCATAGATGCAATAAGGATAAGGGTGTAAGATAAGATGACAAGGATGTATGACAATTGTGGCAGTGAAAATTCAGAAGAACTAGTTCTAAAATACGATCCGGTCAATACAGATAAATCACTTTATATAACAGCGATCATCTAAAAACAAAAGCACCTCTTTAAATTTACATAAAATATGTAAATATTTGCATGTTAAAGTTCTACTCATTAACATACTAGTCATGCTGTAATCCTCCAACGGTAAATTACACAGCGGCACAGATTTCCTCTCTGCCAACAAAGCTTCTAAAACACAAACCCTAAAACACTAAATCATAGATTTTTCCCATTAACGTTCCTGTCATAGTGAGTTAAATCACCCTGCAGCTTCCACATCCCATGAGTCCTGCGCAGGGGAACCATTTTAGACGGTGCTGTTTGGGAGCTGGTGTTAAAATGGAGTGCCCATCAGAGTGTAGCCACAGCTGCCTGTGTAATGGATGGATGGGATCTGCAAGATGACAGGATGACAGGGTAGTAGGTGGAGTAAAAGATGTGAGGAGACAGCAGAAGAGAGTGACTAA
>VUQG01020975.1:0-16872 GCA_015106755.1 Etia nguti | reverse complement strand
CAGCTGAGTGTGGCGTTGTGGCGCATGTTGCATTGTGAGTCATTCTCCCTGCTGCCTCTCTCGCCCTTCCTCACCTCCATCCCTCCCTCCCTCCCTCCCTCCATCCGTCCTGTCCTCCCTCCCCCATGCTGGGAATTATGCAACACTCTGCAGGGCTGTCAGGAGAGAGGATTGAAGGGAGCACTGTGCGTATATGTGAGTGTGATAGAGTGACGTCTGAGATGGATGAGGAAAGAGAGATTAGAGTATATATGAAAGAAAATGAAAGAATAACAGCGAGCGACTCATCCTCATTTATAAACCTTCGTCTCTATCTTTCTCTTTCATTCATTCACATCTGCTCTCACACAGCTTCCATTCCTTCGCTCCGCTTCTTATCAAGGTCGTTGACAAGGACAGTCTAACCACATTTTCTGGCTTGTGATTGGTTTTTGCAGCAGAGCGGGGCCTTAAAGAGACAGCAGCATAGTGGGGCTTTTCACCTCGACAGCAGCCATCTTTACCACAGCAAAAGCACCAGCTGGGGGAGGCGTGACTGCATTTGACCGCTCCTGCCTCACACTCACGGATTTTCCCAAAATGCTCTTTTACCGCCTCCTGAAATATTTATTATGAACTGTTAAAATAGCTTTTAGATCAGGCAGTTAACTTTTGTTGCACCTCAAAACAATTAAGGTCAGACTAATTTCCTGCCCTTCAGTAGTTATTGATTGTTTTAGACTCGCTGTGTATTTATAGTTACAACACACTAACATATAACTCTGCAGCCACACACTGTCTGAAACCAGGAAGACTCTGGTGTCTAAACTGTGTGGGCTGACAAGTTCCATGTTTGAATGCAGAGCAGCTGAAAATGTCAATTTAAAATTGTTATATTCTTCATATGAATCTTTATTTATTTCTCGCATCATGTCAGTGTCTGTGTTAATACCAAAGGAGGGAGAAACATGCCACAGCTGTAATAGATTGCAGAATTTGCTTTCAGCACACAACACCTGAAATAGCGAGGTTGAAATTATACCTGACAGCTTTTTTGGAGACTAGTGGTTATCTCATTCTTCAGACCAAAGAGTGACAAGAACATTACAAAATCTATTCGGAGGAGCACAAAAAGCCTCTTTTTGACCTGAGAAGAATCATGAATGCTCACCAAAGAAAGTTCTGAATCCATTGCCAACAGTCAGCAAATAGTTGGGCAGTACTTTCTTGTAAAGCATGAAAAGTAGTACAAACATTCTATTGGTTGTTATTTGATGTAGTAACTCATTATTCAATCATACGTTGCTGTGTAGCTTGTTTTATGATTATAAAAATGGCTTTAAGATGTATCTATGGTTCCAATTCCTTAATGCCTTAATAATTTACTTAGTTTTTCCACTGTACATATTTTTGAGGCATTTGCTGATGACAGGAAATTAGGTTAGACAGATAAGGAATCATATGCAACAAAGATCTCGAGTCAGATTTCAACCCAGGATGTGGTTTATGGTCAGAACTTTGAAATCTGTGACTTAAGCTATATGTAGAGCTGAGTTCAAAATTGAGAGAAACTATATTTTGTTATGGAAAGAAAATCACAAATGTATAATAAAAAGAAAAAAGTCCAGATATAGAAGCTTATTTTGGGTTATCTAGCTGATAAAAATTTTTTTTTTTTTTTTTTAAATGTACATTCAGTAGTTTATAGGCTGATGACTGTAGAAGCAATGAATCGGTAGCAAGGAGGAAGACTTGTTTCAGAGAGTATGCAGGCAGGTGTTCAGGAGAGGTAAGCAGGCTGGTACACCAGCAAGTGATTCCTGAGAGCAGGAAAAGAGGCCAGGTGAGTGCAAATGCTAAAGAATCAAAATCACAAGTGATCCTCTATGTATGTTTTTTAGAGAGCCAAGTGACACTTACCACTCATAGTGGCATATGATCTGGCAATAGTGCTTTATCTAAGGTTAGAAGTCACTGGATTCAGACAGATATTTGTTTTCAATCTGGGAAAATCAGGTGATGAAAAATACATTATTAACCATCATGACCATGTTTTGCTATCAAGTTCAGAAAGTTGCTCTGAACTACCTTGTACACCAGTGTAGAACAAATAGATATTTAAAATCTTTAGTTATTAGGTCACTTGATTGATGATCATATGAATATTAACATCCCCATGTTATTTTATGTCTTTGTTTTTGTTTTTTACATTTATGCAAAAGTACTTGTGATTATTGTTGAAGGACTGTAGGTTGTGTGATTAAGTTTTGTGGGTCAGCTGAAAATAAATTGCGCTTCTGTGGGATTGATAAAGTTATCTGAATCTGAATAGATGGACAACTCCACCTAGGCTTTAAACTGTAATAGATTGGTGAATGATGAAAAGAACAGGTATGCCCAGGCAGAAACCAGCAGAACTGCCACTCAAACACAAAGGTCACACTTATACAAATAGAGAGGAGGGACAGGAAACAAGGAAGAAAACACAGAGGACCGGTTGGCACAGGAGGACAGGGGAGACCAGAACAAGCAGCACTTCCTATATGCATTTGCCATCCGTCTTTACAGGGAAAACAATTCCTGTTGTAAATCCAGCCATTGCAGTATCTTTCCCAGCGTTTCTATAATAAGATCAGAAAACTGACTGGAGCAGAAAGTGCACTAAGCGTAGGTGGGGGAGAAGGATGCTTAGCCAGTGGTTCTCAAACACGGATATGCACGTCCACACATACAAAACCACAAACAAGAACTTCCATATGTTGATGAATTTTTTATTTGGCAGTGCAGCAGTTCCAAAAAGTGTTCTTGGGGGTTTTAAGGAGAAATATGGGCGATTACAAAAAACAACCAACCAGGCACCTAAAAAGCATTAGATGAAGTCCCAGCACATTCGTCTTGGCTAAGATAAGAGAAACAGAGGCATCAGAAAATGGCACAAAATTACATCTGAGTAAGATGGAAAGTTGTATAACTTCTTTCAGATACCTGATAAATATTATGTGTACATTCTAAGCTTTAACACCTTTAAAAAGTTGTCCAACTCTAGAACGAATATCGTCCTTGAGAGCTCGTCTCCTTCATACAGTGTATGTGTCATTGCTATTGGAGAAGAAATGGGCTGGTGACTCTGCTGATAGTGTGACCTCTGGAGAGATAAATGAAACTACCATATCACTCCAAAGAGGCCCATGATGGGAAATGATGGAGACAGAAAGGCAGATAGAGGGTATTTATATCTCTCATTGTTCAAACAAAGTCAGTCAGCTGCTACTGCCATTGTTCTGAAACAACAGGATGACAGGAGAAGGCAAAGAGACGGAGAGGGAGGTTTCAAGTCGTGGGAAGAAAGTGAAGAGAGAGATCAAACAGCTGGAGGCAGATTAGGTGCAACAGAGGAAAAGAAGAAAGGCAGAAAGGAATTGAAGTGGAAAGAAAGAGGCCAATTAATTAGAACGCACAGTCATAGTTGCTGTAAATGTCTCTGGGTTATGTTCTCATAAATTATCATACATATTGACTGTGCGTTCATTCTCAACCAACCTCCACAATGCTCTTTCACAGAGTTGTCTATTTAGATAGATTTACAGAATTGTTCAACCTTCCTTGAGGCAGATGTGTGATGAGCACTGTCCAGAGTGCTGAACCTTGAGCTGGGCAGGATATTTGCCATTATATAACACAAGGACTAACATCATTAACCTTTATGGCATTTAAATACAGTGTTTGGAAGATACTAGATCTATTTTCTAATATGTGTTTCAAATCCTCTTTTCTCTGGTTCCAACTGAACTACTCATTTCTGTCTGTTTCCAGGTATGCATATTGTTGTCTAGCTCCTTCAGGTGTTTTCTGTAATTTCAAAACATGGCATAGTCATCATGAGGATGAGATTTTGTCCACTCTAATTTCCCCTTTTTTTGACCTTAATTTTATAACACTCACCACCCACTTCAGGCCCAGAAGAGCCCCTTGTTCTAAGTTGTCCGGACATTACACAACCCACAATTGAGTGTGTATCTTCGTGTGTGTGTGTGTGTGTGTGTGGATCCTGCAATTACCTGTATCTCTTGGACTGTGCCATCATTACAGCTGAACCATGCTGTAAACACCTGTCATGTTAGTATGGCTATGTGTCCACTCATTTGCCTCTCGTGTACTCGGGTGCGTTTTTCTCTGTATGTTTCTGTTATATCTGCAGGGTATGTCTGTGCTTAGCGAGGCAGTGATAATGTTCATCAGAGCAAGCATGGCATCCTGCCCATTTCCAGGTACTGACTCACACACATGAATACATTTACACACATACGCATTTTATATACTTGACAAAAACATATCAATACTGTGGCATTGATTTATTTTTTTATTCTGTACTCTATGCAATTACTGTATTTTTTTTTTCTTTTATTTATGAATTTAAATGGGAAATTTTCATATGTCATGGGAATTGTAAGGTGCTATGCATAAAGACACAACCACAACACGCAGTATGTATATTTATTATATGTATCTAATTATGTACTTTCATAATTAGAGCTTGTGAATATTGTTCATGTCCTTTTTATTTTGTTCTGTATTTTGGTTGAAATGCTCGATAAAGAGGTTTGGTTTTACTTTAATAACTATTTCAATAATAAGCTAAAATTAGTGAGCGGTGATCCAGCACCAGCTTTAGTAGGGGTATAAGCAGGACGGTCACACTGTGGCATTTACAGAGTATCTGAGCTAAAGGTTAAAGCTGCTGACCTGAATCCTCAGAGAAGCTGGGAATGTCTTGGCAAAGGAAATGAGAGAGTAACAACCTCCACTGAATGAATGAATAGCACAGAGTTCCCCTGAGCAAGGCACTTAACCCTGCAGCTGTTCACGGAGCGGCTTCAAGGACTTCTTTTCAGAAGCCCCCAGATGTGAAAGCTCTTAGGTGAATATAAAAATATAGTTTGTAAATAGTAAATGCTGTTAGTATATATACGATTCTATTAATAGCAGCTTTGATCAGTGAACCATTCTGGTCCAAACTGAAATTTTTCAGCTGCAAACGGAGGGATTGGCTCGGCAATTAGTAGCCTATAAATAGTCATGATTCCCAGAGGATTGAGCCTAGTGTATTTAATGATCCCTTGATTTTTCCATCTTGCACCACCATAAGATCAGGATAAGTCACATTACATATACAGCCCAAAAACACAACTCACATTTTCAAAGATCAAAATTTTCCAGTTTTTTCCTGAAATGTCCGTGTATATACAAATGAACTGGCATAAAACAGTTCCTAGATGATGAATCTTGATTGCTTTGGTAATCCCCTAGAAAAATTACACTATATAATACATTATAAATAATTCCACTATATTAACACAGTTACTGGCCACATCTTATATCACAGATTTGCCATGCAGTGTGTGACTACAAACATATGGAAATGAATGGTTGTTCTAAAAAGCGCACTGAATTTGGTCATGGTACTGTAATAGGATAGCACCGTTGCAACACGAAATTTTTCCCATCCTAGGTATTTCACAATCAGCTGCAAGTGTTATTATTACAAAGTGAAAGCATTTAGGAACTACAGCAATTCAGTATCTAAGTGGCAGACAACATAAAGTTGCTGAGGTGCATAAAAGTCACTAGCACTCTGTTGACTCAGTAACTAGACATTAAAACCTCCTCTGACATTAACATCAGCACATAAACTGTCCTCCAGGAGCTTCATGGCATATAGCTGAGCAGCTCCTGCAGGTGTAATATGTAGGTTTCCCAGTACTTTTACCCATGACCAAATATGAGGTTTGTATTTTTTGTTACACAGTAATTACCAAATGTCAGCATAACTGAGATGGTGAACTTTTAGATTCCTAATATCAGCATTTTAACATGCTAATGTTAGCTTTTAACTCAAAGTAATGTTCTGTCTGAATATAGAAGGTGTACCTTCGCTGTTGTCTTGGTAACCTTCGACTCGACATTGATGACACAAGAGTTCTCAGAGACAGATTGTTATGAATCACTGCTGAAGTAACCAACCCTCATGATGTGAAAACTTTTTTAGATTTAAATATGTAGTTGTTTTTTTTAATGCTACAAGACCATTTTCAACATCGTTACAATGCTAAGCATGCAGTTAGCGTTTTAGGTCGGTTATGCTTGAACCAGCTAGCTTTGATCAGAATTTGCTTTGGTGAACCATCCATCCACTCCAACCTCCTCACTAAGTGAAACCAGTATATCTCTATAACAATAACATCTGTCTTTATGGTTTGTTTTCAACATAATTACTGTGGCCATTTTGGGATTTTTGTCAGTTGAACATCACAACATCGCATGCTATGGCACACACCTGTTGTGACTGCAGAAAAATAAAACATCCCCATAGTTTGTAATAAGCTGCTTGTACAAACAACCTACTGGGAGAAGAGATTCATAATTTACTACTGAGCTTTTTCCACCTCATTTCTACCTGTTTTATGATATTTCTCAGTCTCTGCAATATGATTCTGGTTCTTCTTGTATGTGGAAAAGCAGCTATGACTAAAAGGTGTTCCCAACTCATCTAGTATGTTATCTACACAAAAGTCTTTGGGTAAAGAATTTGTTCTAGGTCCTTCAGTTGTATTTGTGTGTGTGTGTGTGTGTGTGTGTGTGTGTGTGTGTGTGTGTGTGTGTGTGTGTGTGTGTGTGTGTGTGTGTGTGTGTGTGTGTGTCTCAGTGACAGCAGTTGTCTCCTGCTGTGCATCGGCTCACAAATCAATCACTATCGCTTTGCGATTATGAGTGAAAACTAGCTCCCATTCGTCTGCAGTAATAACAGTGACAAGGCATTTTTTTTCACCACAAGATCTACATTTTACAACTGCTTAGTTTGTTCTGTTCCAGATAATTAAAAAAAATTACAGGTTTTTTATCATACACTTGTTTTCCACTGCATCTGCTTTTATCTCCGTCCTTTCCTTCATCACATCCAATTTCCCTGATTTTGTTTTGTATCAGCTAGATGATTAGGAAGCCACTGTACCTGACAGTTGTTGCTATGGTTACCAGGTCTCTGAAATGTTTTTCTTCTGTTCTTTTTGCTCTCCCTGGCATCTCAGCTTTTCTCCCAGACCTTAAAATACACTCTTTGTTGTCTAACCTTTAAGAAAAGATGCAGTGAGCATTTCAGATGCTCTTTTTCTCTGGTTATTTTCAGCTGCATGCTGTTTAAACTCTGTTGTGCACCTGGGAGTTGCACAGAATATCCAGACTGTAAGAAAGAAAGAAAGAAAGAAAAAAGAAGAAAGGGAGAGATGGGTAATGGTCAGTGAAGAGAATTGATCTTTTGTCTTGTGGAGAAGAAAAATTCATGCAGTGGGTCATTTCAATAACAAAGCCTTGTGGTCAAAGAAACCATCCATTATTTCCAACTCTAATGCAAAAGCTGGTGAGACCAGGTTTTCCTCAAGCAGAAATAACCCTTTTGGAAATTTGAAGTATAAATGGATAGATAAATCTGTTATGGAAATGTTTTAGATCAATGAAAAGAAAGATGAGCACATGTTACTGCAGGAGTGCTCATCCCATTCTGAAGTTTATCCTTCCACCGGGAGCTTTCTTTATGCATTGCTCCAATTTTTTCTCATTTTATGTACAGCACTTTGGTCAGTGCTAGCTGTTTTTTAAAGTGCTTTATAAATAAAGTTGGCTTGGCTTAGCTTTTCTCCAGATAAGGGATCACATTGAACAGCCGGGCTGACTTGAGGCTTTTGGCAGAGGCAGAACAAAAGGCGCCAAACACAAAACAGTGAGGTCACTGTGCACCAGAACGATTCCTTTGTGCCTCATAGCGAAAAGTCCCCAAGTAGAAGTGCCAACTCCCCAAAAAATCTCCAACACCACTGATGTCTCCACACAGTTAAGTTGTTTTCTGAATGGGTTGGTCTGTCGTGCTTATAAAGAGTTCAGATTGTGCAAAAAGTGAACAGCTAGTTCAAAACAGGGGCCAAGGTGATGCTTTGTAATGTAATAATAATGTTTATTTTTTTTTAAAGGTTGTTCACTTCAGCTGATATAACAAACCTGTCATTTGAAGTCAGAAAAGACCTGAAATTTGATCACAAAGTTCTGTTCACATTCCTAGGAAATCATGTTTGGCTGTTTTCCAAGTTAATCTCCAAAAACTGGAACTGTTGTGTTGGTCCACAACAGTAATTTCATTTGGAGAAACAAATTAGCAAGTGAAATAAGTGATTGATTGCCCTTTCTGAGTTGGGGATTAGCAGTTGCCTCAAGCAGAGGAGTTCAAGTACCCCGGGGTATTAGCACCACTGTGGATTCTCTTAATTGATCTGTTCCCATCCTCATCTGTAGCTACTAGCTGTGGATAGTCACTGAAAAAAGAAGACTGCAGATACAAGCAACAGTGTATCCTCTGATGGGGGCCTTTCCTCACCCTTAAATATAGGTTGGAAGAGCTCAAGCATTTGGAAGGACCTCAAATTAAAGCAGCTGTTATTTGTTTATTTGCAGCTGCATAGATTGGCACAGCTCTGTCTATGAATATATTTACATGCTTCATCCCATATGCCAAACACCAATTATTGAGCACTATGGCTGCTGCATAGTCTAAGCCAGGGGTTTTCAAAGTTTGACTGATGCCTTCACAAGAAACATGTACACATCAGACCTTGTTAGTCCATGTTTGTAATATGTCTTCCTATAGGACAATGGTTATTTTTCTGATGGTTTTTGCCTTTCTTATGCAAATATGAGGGGGCTTTTACAGTCCTGTTGTATTTGTCAGTATTAGCAAGATTTAACTTGTTATTATGAGAAGACCTAAAAAGAAGTGCTTCCTTGGTCTTGTTATGTAAAGCTAAAATATCATATGACATGAACTGTGGTTGAAATAAATGTACAGTTGTGCATTTTTTACTTGTTGTTTAAAGGTTGATACAGAGCGCTCCCACTGAGAACTTTATCGTTACCCGCTCCCGCTGTCACGAATTACTGATGACAAAGCAGGGTACAAAGCAGGCCACACTTGACCTATGATAGAGGAGCGTATTGATCACATCTGGCCGCAGTAATGCGCAGAGCCCGCAGACATAGATTTACATAGCAACACATACATGCCCATGCAGTGACATTCACACACATACGCACGCAGATGCATAATCACGTTTATCCACGTGTTATGCAACATATATGTTTTTCCTTTCATTCGATTGCTTTCTGTTTGCGATTACATTGCCTCAGCTAGGATGTGCGCATGCATGTTTGTGCATATAGCAGCTGCACAGTATTCATAGCCTCTTCCTCCAAGGTTCTAAAAACAGTGATAGAATTTTCTAATCTGTCACAGCAGGTGGTGCATACAGTAATAAAGCATGTACTCTGCCCCACCATTGATAGCACATTGTTTCCTTGTGGTGTCTGTTTTCATAATGTGCTGCTTACACTGTGTACCATGACAAGATTTATAAACCCCACTGTGGCACTGTGCAAGCTAACTTTAGTCCCCTCTTACTTGTCAGTAAATTCTCGTCTCCTCTTTGCTTTCTCCATTTTTCTTATTTTTCTTCCTTGCTTCTATTAATTGTCATTTTGTTATTGTTGTTCTTACAGCAATATCATGTTTTGTGCAGCACACTGCTGCTCACATCTGTTTGATTATGATGCGGGCTAGATTCCGCGTTTGGAGAATACTCTGTATGTGTCTGGCTTTTCCCCTGATGATACTGATGATGCAGATGTTCACTTTGTCTTTTTCCCAACAGCAGAACAGCTGCACACTGAACAGCTGATGCCAGCCAGCAACAAAACAAAACAAAAAATGTAAAAAGAAGGTTTGTTATGCCACAGGTGATTAAAATAATATCTTTATAACTAAATTGATGCAAAATGAATATGGTCGGTATGATAGGATTTTTTGTTTTCCTAGTACAGTAAAGACTACATTAGTGGGCTCATTTGGGTGTAGGGACAGAGGTGTGATGGGAGGGTTTGGTGAAAGATGTGCATGTGTTTGTATTTTTGTTTATTTTCTGCTTTTAATGTGTACAAAACTTTGAGTTGCATTAATTGTATGAAAAGTAATAAGTATAAAGTATTGATTGATTGACTGGCTTTTGTGAAGCACTTTGTGAGTCTTGTCTGTGAAAAGCACTTATAAATATAAGTGGTATAAATGAATATTTTGCCCCCTTCTTGAATTCTTAGGGGTCTTTTTTCATATTTATCACGCTTCCATTTTCCAAATTGTCAAGCAAATTTTAATATTAGACAAAGATAACCTGAGTAACTGCAAAAGCAGTTTTTAAAAAGATGATTGCATTTATGAAGGGAAAGAATTATCCAATCCACCCTAGAACCATGGAAACATAATAACTGATAAGTGATAGTGCCACCCTTAACAGCAAGAACTGCAATCAAGCATTTGCGACAACTCCATCACTGTGGAGGAATTTTGGCCCACTCTTGTTTGCAGAATTATTCTAATTCAGCCACTTTAGAGGGTGTCTGAGCGGAACAGTCTGTTTAAGTTCATGCTAAAGTAACTCAATCAGATTCAAGTCTGGACTTTGACTAGGACACTCCAGGACCTTAATTTTGTTTTGTTTTGTTCTTTTTTAGCAGTTCAGAGGTGGACTTGCTGGTGTGTTTTGCATTATTTTTCTAATGCATAACCTGAGTGATGCCCACCATGAACCAATGGCCAGACAATCTTCTTCAGGATTTTCGGGTAGAGAGCAGAGTTCGTGGTTCCATCAATTAAGGTTAGTCATCCTGAAGCAGCTAAGCAGCCCCACACCATCACACTATCACCACCATGTTTGACTGCTGGTATGATTTTCTTTTTATGAAATCTTGTGTTTAACGGGACTCAAACCTTACAAAAAGTTCAAATTTTGTCTCATCCGTCCACAGAACATTTTCCCAAAAGTCCTGGGGCTCACCAAGATGTTTTTAGTAAATGTGAGACAGGCCTTTGTGTTCTTTTTGGTCAGCAGTGGTTTCTCCTCTGAACTCTCCTGTGAATGCCGATTTTGCCCATGAACACTGACTTTAAATGAGACAGGTGACGCCCAGGGGCGTAATTTCCAGGGGGGTTAGGGCGGTTATGACCCCCCCAAAAATCAGACCCAACCAATATAACCCCCCCCCCAATAAAATTATGAATTATCTTGCATAAATAGGCTGTTGATTTTCTTTACTCATTTCAGTTATTACCAGCAAAATAGTTGCATGTTTAATCATCTGGGAATTTACCCAGATTTATTTATTTATTTAGACAGAGATCTTGACCCCCCAATGTTCAGCACAAAGTTACGCCGATGGTGACGCCTGTAGTTCTTTAGATGTTGTTCTGGGTGCTTTTGTGGATTTCGATGTGACCTTCGAGTAATTGTGGTAGTCCGGACACTCCTGTAAAGGCTCGCCACTCTATTAGTTTTATTCATTTTGGACTGATCCTACATTGAAGTGAAGTAGGCTATACTTCACTTGACTTGATTTCTCATTTCAGCAGGTTTGGCAGTAATCAGGTCTGGGTGTGAGTAGTGAAAGTGAGCTTTCCAAAACAATGTGGTTAATCACAATTAGTTCATGATTAAACTTTTTTACATAGGACATTGTGACAACGATTTTCCATTAATAGATGAAGTCATTGTTTCAAAACTATGCTGTGTATTTACTCCACTTATCTTTGTCTAATATCAAAATGCGCTTGATGGTCTGAAAAATGTGATAAATATGCAAAAGGAAAAAAAATCAGGAAGTGGCAAAATATTGTTTCAGGGCACTGTAAATTTAGTAGGAATTTTAAATAATAAAATTGAAAATAAAGAAGGTAAGTGTTTGTATTTTAACCATATTACTGCAAATTAAGACAAATAAAATGTTATTCCAATATCAAATTAGGTGAAATTTACCTAATATTTTTTTTATTAAAGACGTTCCAGTAACAGTATTCAGAACAAACTGAAATCTTTTCCTATTTGTTTGTTTGTTTGTTTGTTTGTTTGTTTGTTTGTTTGTTTGTTTGTTTGTTTGAAATCAAGCATCCAACTTGTTTTCCTTTATTTTACTAATAATTGCGCGAAATGTCTGGTGAGAAGTACAGATGCTTTTTCAATCACAGTGTGAACTCAGCCCCACTTTGCTTAGGACCTATCTGTTCATTCGCGGAGTGATAACTGGGGAACCCTGGGTGCCACGGCAGCCTGCTCACAGCCGCGGAGGGAGACAGCATCCGAAGAAGAAGCCTGCCGCCCGGCTCTTCTTTCCCCCGGCATCAGTTGAGCCTCGCAGGGACACGGCTGGTGAAGTATCACCAACGGCTGCGTTTAATTTAACATTTTACGCAACAGAACAATTTTTTTTGATGTTCATCTGAACGGGCTGAAGTGTTTTATGAGCCGTCGCTTTGTCAGGGTAACCTTAGTCCCGTTCCTCTTCAGAAATGGTATTTTAGGGTATAATGATAGCTAGTTAATTGATTTTTTTTGTCGTTTGAGCAATAGCTAACGTTATCAGCTGAAGGGGGCATTTTTCTTCTGTCCTCTGCCCTATCTCCTCGCCTTATAAAGCCAGTTTTTCTGGTTGAATCAAGCCTAAAAAAGCAACTCGTCTGAGGAGAGCCGACTGAAAGCGCCAAAATGGGGGTAAGAGACGAATTTCTTGTGTCTTTCTTAGCTAGCATGCTATAAAATATATATATATGTATATATATATACATATATATATGTCGGCTAAAGTGTGAGTTAGTAATGTTAATGGTTAGTCTGTGGCCGTCGACGGAAGGGTTAACTGTACATGGAGGCACACGCATGATGTTAGAATGACATTGAACGCGCTGGGATATGTATTACTTGCCTAAGCGAGTGGTTAGCGTTATTTTGGCGGTACTGCGTTATTTTTTCAGTCTCCCAAATGGATGCGATCGCCCATTATGTGCCTGTCACTGACGCCATTTACCACACCAAATCAGCGCACTTGTAATTAACGGGTAATGGAGGTGATTCCTGTTGCCTGCACACCAGGTCTTCTTTTTCCTTAGGATCATGCGCCAGTTTTGTGAGTCAGTCCGCCGCATCCAGACTGCAGCCGGTGCGACAGAGCCGGTGCAGGGTGGAAACCCGCCACAGTAACGTTGGCCATTTAGTGTTTGAGTTTAAGTAGCATATGTGCAGCTCCCAACCATATGACAAGCCCCTTAGTGTTGCTGCTTGACCTGCGAAATCTGATTCATTTTCCCCAGTGGGTGAAAAGTGCTGTTATGGCTTCATGTTTAATCATTCAGCGGACAAAAGGGGCGTTTAGCTCACTGACCCTGCACAGCAAACGCACTGAGATTAATCCCGATTTTTAAAGATGTCATAGGAGCTTTCTTCCAGAATGGTGCTGTAACGCTTTCAGTAATCTAACGAGGAACGGATCCAAGCAGGCCCAGTGTAGAAATAAGTATCGTGTCTCTTTTGTTTTAGCAAGAATTGGTGATGAAGTGACAGAAAAATGTGCTGCTTCATGCACCGGTTCCAAAAAACGGGATTACACGGACCGCACACCTGGCGCTGGACCTGCTGCAGACGATTGAGGAAATTCACAACTCCAAAATACACAATTATTCAGACAGCGTAACGACACGGATAAGCCCGGTCCGAAATGAAATCTTTTGTGAATAATACGCGTGTGAAACGCGGAATTACGCGTGGGATAAGTGTAACCTTCTGCCGGTAAACCTGCAGTCCGGACTGCGGAATATCCTCTCATCCCTCCAAGTCTGACTGCGGTAACTCTCAACTGTCGCAGATGTGCGTCTTCTCAGTTATTGTTTAAAACAAAAAGAGCGATCACGATTTCATGAATTCATTTTATTATTTGAAAGCCATAATGTTGAACGTCCAGATGCACATAGAGGGTGGTGTCTGGGACTCTGAACCATGAAGGCTACGACCCCCCCACCCCACAAATTTCCCCACCCGCCATTTGCTGCGTTTTCATTCAAACATTACATAATGCGACGATGCGTCGTGCTGCTGTCATTGAGGATACGGGCTCGGTGGATGTGGAGGCATCTTAGGTCTGGGTACCAAACGGGCACGGAGACAAATGCGTCAAAATGGTTCCTCAGCAGTGGTCGACCACCACCCCCAATTTTTCACATCCCTCTCTTATAAATATCAACTGCTTAGGACGGTGGGCTTACATCTACCCGTTTTACCCCAGGAGACTCATAAAATATCACTGATCTGTCAGTTCATAATACGTCCTGTTCCAGCAACAACATTTCGATGTCACAGCTTCAATCCTGTGTTGTTACTGTGATTATAACGGGTTAATTAATATAATTACTCAGTGTCCATATTCATTAATGTAGTATTACAACCTGTATTTTTATAACAGTTTTTTTGATCTTCCACAGTTATGTTCACTGAGTACAGAGTTTCACCTGCATATAAAAAATATTGCCCTAATCAAAGCCACCATATTGTAATAAAAGCAGCTTATAAGCACTCTTTTATGTAATTAAACAATAAAACACATTTTGGTTTATGAAATTGCCCGAGATGACAGAAAAAGGCACTGACAGAGTCTGTGCTTAAGTAATGAATTGTATTTCGGTGCATGCTCATATACCCAAGGCTCATTTTAAGCCAGGAAAAACCCTATTTTGCATCTTAGTATTGTGGTGCTGTTGTTTTTATATATACATAAATATACTGAGTTGATAAAATCAGGTTAACATGTACATTAGAAAACTGTAGGTGCTCTTCTTTAGTGCCTGTCCCTCCCTGTGCAGTATAGTCGCTTTCTCTTCTGTTTTACATCCGGGTTTGGATGGGATGAGAGTGGAGGCTGAGTTGTGGAAATAGGAATGGTTGTAATGCTTTCCACTAGATTGCCAGAGGGGGAAACCGTACACATCTTTGACCACTGCGTGAAAGAGAGGAGGAGGGAGAGGATCTGAGGAGGAGGGTGTATCAGTGCATGTGGGGGGAGTGGAAATTCCCATTTTCAAGCTGTGGTTTGCAGGAAGACTGGACAGATAGATAAAGCGGATTTGAGTGAAATGCACTGTGGTGGGGGTTGGGAACACCAGAGGGAGACTCAGTTGACAAGGCAACTACAGGGTCATTTGATCCAGGCCAATCAATCGATAGAGATGGATGCTGCAGAAGGCAGCGGTTGGATTGGTTATGTGAAAGGATGGAGGTCAGCAGCCACAGGCTTCGCACGGAGGTCCTTGTAATTGGTAGAGTGACCAAGATACTGTGACTGACACTAGCTGATGGAGGTAGAGAGAGAGGGTGAGAAAAAGACGGCTGTGTGGTGAGTCACCTTGAGAAGGGTGAACACTGAAAAAGATGGAGGAGGCAGAAATGTAAAAAGAGCTGGTGGGATGCTGCTCCTGTGCAGCAGTGACACAGAGGAGGGAGCAATGATGGAGCCCCAGCAGAAAAATAGGAGAAATAAATGCAGAGATTCAGAAAGAGAAGAAAAATGTACAAGGATGAAAGCACCTGCTCATATCCCATAATGCACTCGGTGCGGAAGCTTCAGGAGAAGAGCCAATCACAGTGGAGAATGGTGTGTCTGTGTAAGTGTGAGCATGTTTGAGGCAGGCAGCTCTTCATGACTAAACCCGCTCTCACTGACGATGTGTAATTCATACAGATGAAGCTCTTGACACTGTCAGACCTCTTTAGTGTGGTGGCTTTGTTGGATATCTGCATTGACGCGAACTGAGTGAGTTCACATTCGCGTACACCAGTTAATATTGGTGTACAGTCATTTATGGTTGAAACGCTCATGTCAAAAAAAATAGCAGACGAACGCATTAAGTGTTGTCTCGCTCTATAACCTATAAAAATATGTCAAACTGTTGTTTTAGTCAGTGCTATCAGTCTCGTGTCTTAAACATTCATTAGCATGATGACAGTCAGTCCACAGATCATCATGCTAAAGTGAACTACTCAATTCAAGTCACTTATTCAGACTAAAGTATTATTATTTCAAGGTTTTTCCTGGATATCAAAATTTTGTCTAGACTTTTCACATGGTCTGATTGTAGAAGCTGCTTTTTAATGTATCATAGATGATGATGTAAGATGGATGGTGACACAGTGATGCAGTGTTTAGCATTGTCCCCTCACAACAAGAAGGTTCTGGGTAAGATTAAGATACTGAATTTTAAATATGTTCTCACTATTAAATTCATGACCAACCTAAACCAAAATAAAGCAGCCTGAGCCATTCTAATGTCGAGAGGTGTATTGAACTTTAATGTAGGAGAGTTTTAAATATAAACAGGAATTTGATTTGCTTATAAACACTGAATTATGCTTCTTGTTTTCTGTCCTAATGTCTACTCACCTTCTACAAGAACCAAAGGAGAAAAAAAAACAGCTATGGCTTCAATTAGGGCTGTGCGATATGACCAAAATCTCATATACCCCGATATAAGACATTTATCATCCCGATAACGATATACAGGGTGGGCCATTTATATGGATACACCGTAATAACATGGGAATGGTTGGTGATATTAAAGTCCTGTTTGTGGCACATTAGTATATGTGAGGGGGCAAACTCCTCAAGATGGGTGGTGACCATGGTGGCCATTTAGAAGTCGGCCATCTTGGATACAACTTTTGTATTTTCAATAGGAAGAGGGCCATGTGACACATCAAACTTATTGGTAATGTCACAAGAAAAACAATGGTGTGCTTGGTTTCTACGTAACTTTATTCTTTCATGAGTTATTTACAAGTTTCTGACCACTTATAAAATGTGTTCAATGTGCTGCCCATTGTGTTGGATTGTCAATGCAACCCTCTTCTCCCACTCTTCACACACTGATAGCAACACCGCAGGAGAAATGCCAGCACAGGCATCCAGTATCCGTAGTTTCAGGTGCTG
>VUQG01020969.1:0-24186 GCA_015106755.1 Etia nguti | reverse complement strand
TCATGTACTAACAGAGATTTGGAGGAGAGAGACCTAATATTAAATAATCCACATTTCACTGTTTTACTCTTTGGTTCAGATGTGGATACTGTATTGTTCTTTCTTTGTGATTTTTTTTTTTTTTATGTTTAAGTTGTTTGTTGCTGGTTTTTAGTTTTTTTTGTCTGTTTGTTGTCTGTTTGGGAGCTGACACATTCTCTATTGAGATGGGTAACAGGAGGAGAGAAGCTGCAGAGTCATGTGTGGGACCCCATGATAAAACCCACATTCATTTTATTTGATATTTCAGTTATGTAGTATATTCTAGCCTTTCCGTGTGACTACTCTTTTATGACTCTAAATTGGTGGTAGATGTTGGATGTGTAAATTAACATGTGTCTTCATGTGTTAGCCCAAGTGATCAAAAGGGCACATGAAAAGAAATCACAGTTAAGAATATAATGCACTGTGGTTGTAGTTGTGACATTTGAGTAAGGTGATAGCTTAAGGGGGCAGGACTTCCAAAGGATTGGTAAATTTAATTGCTTCAATGGGGAAATTGATAAAGTGGATAAAGATGTGAGGCATTTAATGAGTAGAGGAGACTGAAGGGGCGAGCTGGAAAGAGAGAGAGAGAAAAGGAGGAAAACTATTTCATACAGTTTATTATTGCTGCAACCCAATTTCCCCACAGGGATCATTTGTTTCCTCTTGCAGCAATAGATTAAACTGTGGTCCCAGAAAGAAGCAGATGATTGATGTCCTTTCATTGCTCAGTGTTATTGAGCTGTCTTTACCACAGATCAGTAGAGCTGCTCAACATCCAACTGCCTTAAATAGCTAATGGCAGGTGAAAAATACTGCAGCGCTTTTTTGCTGTCGTGGTGCGAGGTCATGTGAAACACTGTCCCGAAGGGCCTGTGGGAAGCACTCACATGTTTTCTAATATAATCTTGTAGATGAGGCTGTTTTTCAAATGTGCTAACCATAAACATCCTTATTGAATGGATTCCAAAGCTGCACACACTCTGGGGTTTCTTTAAGATTAAAGTCTGGCGACATGTTCAAGGCCATGAAATTACATTGTTTACTATACAGTGTAATAACATCTGTGTATGGACACAATGTTTTTTGGACAAAGACAAGTAAAAACTCCTTACAAAGAACCAAGCCAGACAGTGTGTTTCAATTCAGTTTTATTTATATAGCACCAATTCTCAACGGTTGCCTCAAGGCACTTTATACAGTAAGGTAAAGACCTTACAATTATTGCAGCCATGGCTCTGTGTATCATGTTTATGGGTTTGTAGTTCTTGTTACATTTAGGTTTGGTTCCTGTTTCTATTTCATTATTTTAGTCTCCCAAAGTTTTATCGATCTGTGTTTCCTCCTTAAAATCTGTTATCTTGTGAACAGCTGTGCCTCTGTATCATGTTTAGTATGAGCCTTTTCTGATAGCTGGTTTTTTCTAAATGCTATTTTGTGCTTTTAGCTGTATTGTTAGCTCAGCTTCAATTTTCTTTACCAGATATAAATGTTACCAAACAGCTCTGTGTTGCTGATGTAATCCGTATGCAAATGAAAGCTAACATGCACTCCTGAAGGCCACAAACCCTCCTCTGCTTTATCTGGTCCCAAGCGAAGATGAAAGTGAAGACAGATCCAGTGCAGACTTTATGAATTCCTTCTCCACCTGCCCTCCGTTTAGGTTAAATCAGTATGATGTGGTGATAAAAGCACCCTAAATCCACTCAGTAATGTCAGGCGGACTTCTCATGCATGACTTTAGTTTTAGTAGCTTACTTTTTGAATTATTACCTTGGCTGGTAACAGCCTGGGTTCGTGACTCTGCCTCATGTTGCTGCCTGCAGGACATCTCTGATTGCACCGTTATGAAACAGTGTTGGTGAAAACCCTAATAAAAATGAAATCCTGCTTATTTCAAACTCAGTCAATGAGGCATTTTAAAACATGTGCCACCTTACCATAACACAGCTCGGTACCCAGCCAGGCATCTTTGCATGCCCTTCTTCTTGTCTCTGCAATGCTCACATAAAATGGTGCTCTAGAAAAAGTCTCTAAATCTTTGGTATAATCTTGTGTAGGTCTACCTCATGCTATCAAAAAAACTGAGTCACTGCAGGATGAACGCAAGACCCCTGCATGAATTTGATGCCATAGTCAAACTAAGTCACTGCAGGATGAACGCAAGACCCCTGCATGAATTTGATGCCATAGTCAAACTGAGTCACTGCAGGATGAACGCAAGACCCCTGCATGAATTTGGATGCCATAGTCTCTGATCTCCAACTGCTGTTTTCCCTTTTTACTACAATAAAAACCAAGACCCCTGCATGAATTTGGATGCCATAGTCTCTTTTGTACAAGCCAACTCCAAGTAGGTTTTCTTTTTTTTGGTTTTGTGGTTCATTATCCTGCAGGGGGAGGCTTCTGATATCAGGGAGTGCTGTTTCCATAGAGGAAGGTTTGTTTGGTATGTCTAGGTGTGTGATATGTGTCTAAGTATCCACATGATTGCTTGGAAACGTTGTTTCCAAGCAGAACATTCAATTTTAACAAGATGATCTGTATCATTCGCTGTCAGTGGTTTTAATATTGTGTCTGAATGCTTCACTCATTTTAGAGTTAAAAAAAAAAAAAAAAGGAAGCAACCTCTTTGTGACTAGCGAAACATGTGCTAGTCTCTCAGACAGATTAGCAAAATTTCGCAAATAATGGCTCAACTGCTTACCAGCTGCTCACATTTTGTTGATGTTTTGCAGTTAAATCACTTTCCAACAGAAAGTATGTCATTTCAAATCTATGAGGTTCTTGCTGGATGCTTAATGTAAATGGTTACCGTGAATTTCTGTGTATGTGACAGTGGCACATTTGAGATTTTTGTCAGTTTATCAAAGTGAATTGCTGTATTATTGGAAACAGATTCCATGTAACTGCCAGCTCAGTCCCACATTAATATGATTGATAGCATGCCAACTGTCATTTCATTGCCATCTTGATGGACCAAAGTTGCTCTGAAGATGTTACCTGACTGTGTGTAGCTGCCCACCTGGTCCCCTCTCCCATCTTCTCGGCAACCATTTCAAAGGCAATAAGACTGCACCTTTATTTCACATGGTCACAGTAATTTTGGTCATCCATTGATCTCCAACTGCTGTTTTCCCTTTTTACTACAATAAAAACCAGCTCACAGCTAAAAAAATACTACAAGTAAAACTGAAATATAAGTTCTAAACCACAGAATAAAGTAGACACTCCTAAAACAACCATAACCACATACTGGAGGATATATGTGTCTGTCTGCCTACGTTTACTGTTGACATAAAAAAAAAAAAAAGTATTGATTTGAATGGAATAGCTTTTCCCCAACCCAAATCTATGAATTCAACTTTAAACAAAAGATAAGAACCCCTTTCACGGTGACATTAAAAAATACTATAAATATACTGTATATACATATATCTACATCCATACATACACCCAATCATAAGCATGGTCAGCTTCAGCCAATCATAAAACCTCATAACACAGAAACAACAAAACAAGGCAGAGTCCAATAAAGTGCTGCAATTGCAGGCCAGGGTCAAGTGTATCACTCATAATAAATGTTAATTTTTAAAAGATGACAAATAACATTAAAGTAACTGCATGGTACAATTAAAATAACCCTCTTCAGCCCCTCAGTTCATCTTCACTCTGAAACTAAATGCTTTAGTTCCCTCCCCTCTCCCATTAAGCCATTTTTCTTCTGATTTGTTATCTCTCTTAAACAGGAGGTTTGGTCAGCAGGTGGGTTTATGTGGTCTGCCTGAGAGGACCAGATTAGGAACCTGCTCTGAAATTATACAGAGAGAAAAAACCAAACAGTCTGAAACAGGGCAAATAGAGGTGTTTTTGGCTCGCAGCGATTCCCTGTACATCCACTGAGCTCGTTATTTGGAAGTTTTAGCCTTGTTTAATATGAACATTCACAACTGTTACAGTATATACGTAAAAGTTTATTACAGAAAATAAGGAAAAGCACAAAAGGTTCATTCAATGCAAATATTACATTTAATTTATTTACATCTGTAAACTCTGGTATTATTTGTAAATGTGCCATTACAAGCTCTAACTTGTAATAATGTTGGTATCCTGTAACGGTTTCAGACATTCTAGGTGATTCTAGGTGTTTACATCAGATAATAATGAGCATCATTTCAGATTTCTATGTTATGTCTGTGTTACCCATAAACCCTTGTACTTTGGGATAGTTTACAACACTTGGTTTGGATTTCATTTTCACGCTTTAACAGCTTGAACCACAGCTCTCTTGGCACAGGACTAACAGGCATCTCAATGCTGCTGCCATGTTCCAGTAGCACTGTTCCCACCAATTAACCTATTGGAAAGGAGGAAAAAAACCACAGGTCAAATCATGAACATGCTGAGTGTGATGATATAAACTCCATCAGGTGTTTTCAGCCCATTGTTGAGCTTGAGACCTTCAACATGGTAACCAGAAAGCAGTCATATCGACTATAATGCCATTTTAACATACAAACCAAGGCTTGTAACTATGACAGAAGAAAAACATGTCACCCCACCTCCCCAGCACCCCTACCAACCACAAACAAACCCAGAGAGTGAGCTCTCGGCTCCTTAGCAACAGTGGAGTAGAACTACAGTAACACGCCTGCTCCTAAAATCAGCGTTTGGGTGTGGATCCATACTCAGAGGAACATTACAAAATGGGATTTCATTCAACACTGCACTATGTGATTCCTCAGGGAGACGCACTGAAAGACTTGAATTAGAGCAGGTAAGAGCAGAACTTTTATCATAGTTAGAAAGTTGCTGAAAGACAGTCTAATGAACTGTAACTCTAACCACGCACACATGCTTCTTGTTAAAATGCTGTAGATAACCCCGCAAGTCCAAGTCACTGAAACCAAAGGGCCAAATCCGTTCCAGAGGTGCATGCCGTCTGTTTTACTTTAAAATCCATGAGGCTGTTAAAATAGGCTTGTAAAAACCTGTGTGAACTGCTGGCCAGATTGTCCCAGGTTAGAGAGGAACATCTGTCAGGTCTTCTTATACTGTGCTTTACTATACTATACTTTGGTAGAAATACACAAGTCAGTCTACTGCTGACCACAAAATGCAGCGTTATCTAGATGGTGTCAGTTCACAGCAGCAGTCTTTTCAAGATTCTTAATTTTGCAAGATAAAGACCCTACATTATTAGAGAGAGGATCTAAACAATCAGAGCATCCACTATTAGCAAGCACCTGGGAAAAAGTGGGGAGGGAGAACAGGAAGAGGCCTTCTGCATGACCTAGGGTGAGGGTGGGGTACCCAACTGTTACATGTGGTTGGGGGGTTGGGTAACATTTTTATTCTTTTGGGACCATACTGAGTTAGATACAGAAACAGAAGGGTTACACATTGAACAACATGACAAAGAGGACACAAAGTACTGAAGGCTTACTTCTTTGTCTCAGCTGCTTCCATCTCAGCCTAGCATCCTCCTCTGTCACACCAACTCTCTGAATGTCCTCCTTCACTACATCCATGAACCTTTGCTGAGGTCTTCCTCTTTTCCTCCTGCCTGGCTGCTCCATATGCAACATGCTTTGTCTACTTTATCCTCTATCCCTCTTCTGCACATGTCCAAACCATCTCAACCTTGTCTCACTAACTTTGTCTTCAAACCACTCTACCTGAAATATCCCCCTGAGGTACACATTTCTAATAATGTCCATTATGGTCATAGCCAATGAAAATCTTGACATCTTTAATTCTGCAACCTCCAGCTCAGTCTCCTGTCAACCCATACTTTGTTGCAGGTGTCACTACAATCTTGTAAAACTTAATTTCATTCCTTTATCTTTCACTTTTGCTGCTCTTGCTGTCACAAATCATCCCTAACACTTGCCTTCACCCACTCCACCCTCCCTGCACTGTCTTTCACCGTTCTTGTCTACTGTCCATTGCTTTGACACCAGGCATTTAAGTGAGACAAACTGATCTGAAACATTTAATTGTGGCAAACATGCACAAAAATAGGAAATCAAAAAATTGGCAAATATTTTTTCACATCACTGTACTTTTATACACAGACACACACACACACACCCGTAGTGCTCTTTCTTGGCATGTGAAGTCATACTGCTGCTAACTGATCACCCCTGCTTGCATAGAGTATAATCTACTTGTGTGCATCTTTCCATGTTCCTGACCTTGTTTCTTTTCTACCTGGTCTCTTGCACACAGAATATATCTACTTGTCTTTTCTCCATCATATCAGCCAACTCTCTCCCTTTACCAGTCATAGTCCCTACATTTAAAGTTCTTCTCACCTCCATCTCCTGCCTTTACTTCTTTCTTGCTGCCTCCTAATATAAGTTTTCTCTTCCTTTGTCTTTAGCTAACAGTTTCCACTGGCACCCTACTGGCAAACAGCACCAGAGGCAAATCTAGTTAACCTGGGACCCAACTAATCTATTGGGAATCTTGTTCTTTATGAACTAAATGTTTGATTTTCCAAAGAGTTTATGCCAGATGTCCTTCCTGACACAACCCTCCCCTTTTATCCAGGTTAGGGACCAACCTAGGAATGCACTGGCTTGTGCCTAACACATTGGATTTTAAATTACAAGAACAATCACAAAAACGGTCAATATGTGATTTGAAGACATTCAATTTAATTCAATTCAATTCATTTTGATTTATACATAGGCAACTGTTTTGATTTGGCAAAAGGTGCTTTATATTGGAAGGTAAAGTCCTTACAATAATACAGAGAACCACAATGACTAGAGCAAACATTTGGCAACAGTGGGAAGGAAAAACTTCCTTTTAACAGGAAGAAACCTCCGGCAGAACCAGGGTCAGGAGGGGCAGTCATCTGCCACAATCAGTTGAGGGGAGAAAGACAGGACGAGACAGAACAGAGCTACTATATCAGATAAAAAGTCTGAGACGTCAGAGAGAAACTTTGAGTAAGGATCAGGTGGAAAGTAGATAACAACAAACAAAACTGTTTTATGAGTTTCCCCAGTTAGGGTGGACAGAGTCAGACTTTTAAATGAACTAAACGCTTTCTGGGTCTTTGGTTGATTTTAATAAGCTGGAGTGAAAGATTGCAACAACAACAAAAAGGCATTGAAATCACTTGTTGGCAGATCTTAGTGTTTAGAATCAAGTATATAATTTATACACTTTCTCCATCAACAAATTACATACCCATTTCCATGTGACACACAATTTTTGACATTTGTGTATATTTAATGATTTTTTTAAAACTCTTTCACTTTTTGAAAAGTGTAATTTTCAGTTCTCTTTCAAGACTCTATGGACTTCCTGTCCAGACCCAAGCAATTTTCACATTTATTTAAAAAGTGTCATCAAACAATAGTCACTGTTTTTGAGATTGCATTTGAGCAATGACATCGTTTGCTCTCAACGTGGACTGTTTACCTGGATGCATCCAAAGTCTGCTCAAATTAGACTGGTCGATGAATTTCAGGCTGCAGATGGACTACAAAAGGGAACCTTGTGGTAGCAGTAACTTCTCTTTTGCCTGTCCATTCTGGGTATTTATGTACAGATATCTGTTTACAAAGATTACAACCAGAGGGTCCCTCTGGTTGATCTAATGTAGCCCTCCTTGTTTAGAATTATTTTTATCCCAGAGGTTGTGGGTTGACCCTGAGGTGATGCACACACCTGAGTGTAGTTTTCTTTTCGCTCCTCTCAGTCATGAGGTTTGGCTTGATGTAGGCTGACTCCTGGAGAAATACAGATATTTGTGTGCAAATAATCTCTGATTAACTACCACACTAGCTAAAGGTTGTAATTTTTAATTCTTTGTCTAAGAAAACATACCAGACGCATATATCCATATGCAAACAAATTGATATCATAACAAAAAGCAACATTGTGAATTAGTGAAGGAGCAAAAGAGTATGCATTCTTTGAAAGAAGCATAAGAGTAACTAAATTGATAATCAGTCACTGAACCCAAAAACATCAGATGTTTTCCATTTTACACAGAGCTACAGAAATCCATTAGAAAATAAATCAGTAGCCATTCGTATTTTCCATTTAGATTATTTAATGAGCATAAAAAACTCTGAATTTGCTGTCTTGTTGTCAGTCAGTTGTTTTAGTACATTTCATATTTTAGTTTACAGACTGTTGAATTTCATATAGCAACATGTCATCTTGGCTGATTTGGGAAATTGTTGCAGTTTTGTGGGCATTTTACACAAATGTTTTGTGGACCAAAAAATTAAGTTTATTTGAAAATAATGTGCAGATGGAGCAGTAATAACACTGTTGGTTGCAGTCTTGATTTTATAGTAGTACTCACCACCAAACAAAGAAACAAACGCACAAAAACATTTGGTTGGGTTTTAGTGTGCACAGGAAACCAAAATAAAACGTTTATTTATTTATTTATTTATTTTAATTCTTCATGACTTTTTGCATTGCTGAGAGATTTTGGATGAATCATTCAAGAATTTTAATTAATGTGGTACAGATGTCCCAGGCCGTGTGCACAGCCTACAGACTTCCTGTATGCAGAGTAAGAAATATTCAGGCCAGGCCATGTGGTTGACACATTATGTTGTAACATGTAAATCATGGTTTTACTTTGGAAATGCAGATTTTTTTTAAAAAATTTTCATGTTTCAACTCCTACTAAATTCAATGCAGATTCTTTGAAATATTTTTTCGTTAATTTCATGTTTTAGCACCATGCAGAAAAATGGAAAAGACCCATTTATAAAATATCACCATGTGAATATCTAAGAGGGAGAATTGTAAGGCCCAAAAAAGTGCTTAATGTAATACCATTCAAAAACAAACCTAGTAAAGGTACAGTACATTTGATGCTCAATGCCTGTGTCCTGTCTCTTTGCAGTTAAACATGTTTGCTGACAGATGAATGACAGCAGGACTGTGACAGAGGTGAAAGCATGAATGGCCACAGTGAGCAAAGAAGGAACTTTCAGTCCAAATCCTTTCAAGAGGGCACAGGGCTCCACCTACTTCCACCAAGACTGAGGACTTCTACTGGGACGTGGCTTTCGTCCAGAGGCTCTGAGCGTTTAGGCCTCCAAGGTGACTACATGCAGTATCAGTTTTAAAATATTGTGGCTCACATACAAGTGCTCACATGGCCTCACTCCATGTTATCTAGCAGCTCTTTTACATTCCTACGTCCCATGCTGCTAACTTTATTTCTCAGTACCTTCCAGTAATTACAAATTCCTGCTTGGCTGGTACAGGCAATCATACATTCTCAGTCACAGCCCCAAAACTCTGGAAGCATCTCCCTCTTCAGATTAGGTCATCTACCTGACTATCAGTCTTCAGTTCCCAACTGAAAACATACTTCTTTTCATTAGATTGTTCAGCTTCAGACTAGCTTTAATGTACCGTGTCATTTTCTGCAGTCCATATCTTTTACTTTTATTATTTTGTTATTATTGACTATATTTTTACTCAATTTTTATTTTTATTCCTTTTTTCTTCATAAATGATTTATATAGTTTGTTTGTTTTTATTTTACTCATGGTGCATGACCTTGGTCAAGTCTTGACAACATGCTGTCATTGTAGTCAGTGTTCCAGTTCCAGTGGAAAGACAAATATTCCTGTGAAATGGCATTCCACACTTTTTCAATGCTGCAATGGTGGTATTTGTTAGGCTGTTTCATGTTATGTAACGTCACATCTTGTAGTGTTTTGTCAGGGCTTTTTATTTGACTTCAGGGAACAAATCTGATGTTACCTGCCAGTTACAAGACTTAACTGGCAATATTGTTGCTGCGAGATACCACAGCACACCTTCATTTGTGATTAACATTAAGTTTTGTTTCTATTCATTTTAGTTTACTTTTTTTTTTTTTAATTGAGCTTCCACTTAAGAATGAACTTACAAGATATTTATCTCAATGTGGAATATGATGCCGCTATCTCCAAGGTCTCCCTTTTCCTTAACATACCTATAAAGTCTGTATTGGTGGTGCATGTCCTGCATGGCAGTGGCACACTGATAACTTCCCATAACCCAATACATCATGCTGCCACCACCAAAAGAAAACTCGAGTGTAAACGGGAGTAGGAAAAAAAAAACGGGAGTAAAAACTAGCTTCTTTTGTGCTGTATGGAGTTATTCTTGCATTCCCGTTTGTTTTGCTAAATATTGTATATAATATGATGAACATTAATTTGACAACTTTCTGAGACAGTGCAGGGGTACTGCTGCCCCCTCCTGAAGAGGCCCAGCAGTGGAAGGGTGATCCCACAGAACAGGGCGGGAGGAGATAAGAAACTGTTCAGCAGCATCAGGATGAGGCTAGAAAGCAGAGCAAAACCAGCATCAAGGTCCAAAACTGAGAGCAGACCCGAGGTTACCTCACAAAGTGGAGCTCCCACTGTGAGCCAAAGCAAAGATCCAGTCCATGAAAGAACAGGTGAATGAATCCAAAAGCACGTCCAGTGCTAATGCCATTAACAATGTGTTTTCAGTTTACACTTCACAGCAGGCACACAGCCTTCATTACATGTTACATTTGCTTAATTCTAGTGATGCACTACTCTACACTAGATCCATAAATATCTTTGTTTAACAGGCGAAAACGATCTAAAAATGCTTATATGCTCCACACAACTCTATTTATTCTGACTTACACTTTGGTTTGAATATAAATATTTTTAAAAAGTTATTATTTCTTCAGCTTTGGCTTGGCTCCATCATTATAAGATAACATGGGCCTATGTCCTGCAATATTTGCTGGTGTTTATTTTTTCTTGGAATTTGAAAACTGAAATCAGTTCTTATGTTTTTAGTATAAAAGGACAACTGACTAATGAAACATCTGTGATGGAAACCAATATAATGCATAATAAAAATGTAGAAAGCCGAGGTTAAGCCCCATGTAATACATAGTCAGTGGCCCTAAAAGTACAGTGTATATAAAGATGGGAAAATGTTGTTTATTTTTCCACTAAATTACTTGGAAGTTACACACTACTCAAAATGACTTGCAGTCTTATTTGTGTGTACTTTCCTTTTAAATGCAGACAGGTATGCACTACTTAAAATGACACTATTTAAAATGACTTATATTACAGTTACTACTTCTTTCCTGTAAGATAAATATAATTCCACTGTTGTTTCAAAGAAAACACATTAAAATCCCATTAAATTCTAGGGGAGTTCCAAGCATTTGGTCATCTGACATATTATAAAGTGCAATTCTATAGTTCAGTCACACTAAAGTACAAATAGGACTGCAACCTCCTTGCAACCAGGAAAAATGTCCGATTGCATTCAAATGTTCATATTCAGTGTTTCAGTGCAGTGACCACTTTCAGTCACAAGGAGATTAATGTCCTGCAACAACTACCTCCTATTTATGCAAAAAATTCTGTTTCAAGTTATACTGGACTCTGAATTTAAGTATTTAAGGAATTTCTGTGTTTGCAAAAAGCAAGAAAAAAGAGATGTTCAGTTTTTCCCCATGTCATTAAAAACATTAAAAACATCTAATTCACAACTTGAGCCCATTCAGTCCCACATTAACAGCAGACTGATTCTGTCTTATTGTTGACCAATAAATACAGAAACTGACTATGAATGGTCGCAAACCTGGTCCTTGTCTTCAAAGTAATTATTTCATTGGCCATATAATGACACAGATTTTCATTTGGGTATGCCACCTGGAGGGAAAGGTCACAACCTCTTGACATTCATCCATCCCATCTAGGCTTAGGCTTGAGTTTAGTTAACGTCCAGCTCTGTTCATAAAAATGTTACCATTTGGTAAAAGTTCTTAAACGAAATCTCTAATGTCAAAATGGAACATTTGAAATGCAACGTTATGGTTTTAAAAATGTGATTTTTAAGCAAACTCAACCCTAACCCTAGTAAATGCTCTTTGAAGTAAGACGTAGATGTCATTCAGATTCATGTATTTAAGAAAGGTCTTTGATGTTTAGTTTTGAGAAATACTATATTTTGATTGATTAAAAAATAAACCAGATCTGATTTGGGGATTTGATAAAACAAACACAATATCATCTTTATTATTGAAAACTATCTGGTATTCATGTGTACGTTTAATAATGATGGCTAAAGCTGCTGTTTATTTACACTGCTAACCACTTAAAAGAGCTTTTTGATCAACAAACATGCACACAAACACAACAGCTTCCATCTGCCTGTAAATCTCTATAATCATATCCAGACAACATGCGTATATGAATTCTTCTTCTGGCTTTGGAGAGAAACAGATGTTTGTGGTGACTTAAGCAAATAATCTAATTTCATTGCCAACTGACATGAAAGTCTCTGTTTTGCATTCTTTCACTATTATTCGATTGGCTTTGGTGTATTTGGATTAATGGATGTTTTTGCTGCAATTTTGGTAACTGCGTTTTGGATATCCTCTAGTGATAAGCAGACACAGTTGTTCAGATGTAGTCATGCCCAATCTGTCACCCAGATCAAGCGGTAAATGACATTTGCAGTGTAGATGTGTCTAAGTTCGAAGCTGCGTGTCTTACAGTGATAAACTCTTTGAAACACATACTTTACACAGAGACCTCTATAACCCCCTGCGACAGCGAGAGGCCGGCTCGACGCATGCATCCTGCTTCCACAAAGGTTTCAGAGCTCCATCTATATCTGCCTTCATCACTGTGTGAAGATGAGAAGCAGGACACAGACAGACAGGAGATAAGGTATGAGCACAGAGACTGTTCTAAGTCACAGGAAACAATTCATCTGCATCACTTTCAGCTTTGTTTTGGATAAAAATTTCTAGTTTTCACCCTCCTTCCCAAACAGGTCTCGGAAGTGATGTCAGTACGAGGGTGGGGAGACAAAAACTATTTTCCCAAGCAATTAGAGCAACTGCAGTGCATGGAAAGTCATGCCCGCTGGGCCTAAATGGGATTTGTTATATCCATGGAATCATTCCATGCAAGAAAGAAGGAAAAAAGGATAAAGTTACAGAATGTTTTATAAAAAGGAGCTCTGTGAAATACATGTGCAGTGACAAGGGGGAGACCCCGGGATTCACTGGAACTGGGTGTTTATCAAGCATGTACAAAATTGTCTTGTTTTTCAGAACCAAGTGCAGTACTCCCACACAGCCTGGTGTAAATAGAATGACTGTGTATTATTCCCATCAGTGCATTGTGTTGAGGAGATAGGAACTGATATTCAACCATGACAGAGCTGTGCTTATATAACATCAAACTGTATCACAAGAGGGTGTAGTAAATCAGTGTATCCAGAATTTAACCATTAAGAACACCTTCTTATTTATTTCAGTTTCTTCTTATTTCTATTCTTATTTATTGAGGAAATCAGGAACATCTCAACACAGTCGCTGGTAAAATGCTGCCTCCTGCTGCTGTGAATGTTTTCATTACATTTCGCAAAGGATCAGTAAAAACAAAAACTTCCGAAAGGAACGATGGAATTACTGTACCATTACATCCTAGCTAAAGATGTTTTACTCGGGATGTGGTGAATATCAACAACAAACTAAAAAACAAAACATTAGTCAGCTTTAGAAAATAGTCTAAAACATCTCGTAGGAGCAGCTACGGTACTCCTGTATACACACCCAAACACATACTATGCAATATGTACCACGCACACTTATCATACTGGTTCAAACTGGGACGTATTCATTGTGTTTCCTTGCAGGAATTTTTCAGGGAAGACCAACGCTGAAGAACTAACCATCTCAAACACGTCACACACCAGTGAAGACGAGCCTAATCCAGGACTCGGCAATCCACAGCACATCACAGACACAACTGATCACAGGGGATAACCTTCTGAGCCAGTTTAACCCCAAAAGAATCACCACATGATCAGGACACACAAAAACACAGGCTCCCTAATGAGGTGGTGTAGTTTCTTCTCAGAATATAGCATCGAGGCTCTGCTCTGAGGGCCGGACGACCACTGATGGACGACGGTGTTTATGCACCGCAGGCATACTTGAGAAAATGTCAAACTCATGAGATGTCTGTAGACAACTGATATGCCAGTGCAACACATATCACTGTTAGTGGAGCAGATCCACTAACAGTGATATGTGTTGCACTGGCATGTCAAAATAAAACCTGGATAAATGACAGCTGTAGTGAACAGATGAAGGAAACTAGAAAAATGTAGAATATGGAAAACAGAGTGTGAGAATGAAAAGAACAGGACACTGCTAACAACCCACGAACAAAGACTTACGTTTATCAGAGCTATAGAAACCACAGAGTTCACTGAAGTCATCCGATGAGCTGATCAAGCAGTTCCAGACTGCAAACAGTCACTTTGAAGGTCGTGTTAGTCAGGTGTGTTCATGTGTAACTACAGCTATATAGGTTTGTTGAATTCTGCAGTGTATCCACCCATTCAATGATTCTTTAAGTTTATTTTGTTATGCTACACAGTCAGCTTTTCTTCCATCCACATGGATGTTGGACTTTTATCAGTTTTAGGATTCATGATTATTCAGTTTACCTGATTATGTGTTTTGTGTTGTAATAACTGAGAAGCCATCAATCAATAGAAAAAATTTGTGGATTATTTTGTCTCGTTAAAGACCTTTGTTTCTTAGTATAAAACACATAACTCATTCATTTCACTTATATTTATAATAACAAAGTGTGATTTTTCTACAGTCCTTCTGGAAACACATGATCCAAAGGCACCAATACACAGTCCATAGTTGTCTGCTGACAGGCAGTCCAATATCAGTTACAGCTGCTGTTGTTGGTACACCTGTCGGTTATTGTAGTCACTGTTCTAACCTTAAGGCTTTATAAACCCAAGTGGGCAAGTTACAGGTTAAAAAAATACAAATGTCATTTCTATATTTCGGCCTTTTAACATGAGAGTCAATAGTCAATTTTTCAGTCACTTGCCCTTTCCTGTCTAAAGCAGCAGCTTCTGTCAGGACAAGCAGGATGAGCAGTGTTTGTGTAGTGAAATCATTTATGGCCTGCGTAAAGTCAGTCTTTTTTTCCTACAACTAAAACAGGCTTCTGTCAAGTTTCTCTCATGTATGTTTGCATCCATCGTGTAAATTACTGCCATCTTGTGGCTCAATAAAACAAGCAAGCCAAACATGCATTTTCACATTTGTATTTACAAGAAATCTCTTGACTAAGTTTACCGTCCCAATTATTCCAACAGCAGTGTAAAATGAATGAACTGGATTCCTTTTTATTTGATTTGTTAATAGTACAAAGAAGAAATTACTGGTTAAAGTTCTCCTTTAAAGGTGATAGTATGTTATTGCTATCGTCACTGCTGATTGTTAATGTTAAAGTGTCTTTCATTAAGGATTCAACAAAAAAACTGTAGGGACCGACTTGTTCTATAAGAGGTGTGTGATTTTTCTCATTATGCTTTAAGCACACTGTAGAATAGAGCCAGACTGAGGTGTGCTGCAGTGTTTGTCGTCCTGTCCACAATCTGTCGCATCTATGTAGCATCTTCTTGCTGGCCTTCTGTCGGCACACAGGTAGCATGTCATGCACCACACACTGTGCTCTGGAGAGATCTGGGCACCGCTGCTGCTGCGAAAGGGTCTCAGTGCACAAGAACCTGTCAGCAGAAAGAAGGATTAACACCTGGGTGCGACTCTCACTGACATGCAGGCAGGAACAAGTATTTAGAGCAGATGAGAGCCTGAGCTTTGGGCTCACAGGGCTTACTTCTACATCAGCTGATGGCATTACTGGAAACTTGGCTATGGTTATATGAATACCTATCTTTCCCTCTCTCTGACAGAAGATGGGGAGGGGTGGGGGGTGTGGGACTAAAAACTTTGCACAAAGAAATTAGATGAGCATTTGGCCTGATGTTTGGAATCTATTACTTGTATACAATCTCACTATTTGCTGTGTATCACTTTCATCTTGAACAGTCATGAACTTTGTGACATCTGATCTACAATAAACATCACTAAATTATCTTGTTTTTAATCCATGCAACACTTTCATACCCCTGCTGAGGAGTGAACATGAGGTTCAACAACATACTTCATTTTGTTACATTTTATAAGTTGTTAGGTTTGAATTATTTGGATTCAAACCATTTCCAAGGAGGAAGTATGCAGCTGCACTGAAGGAGAGGATGAGGAGGAAGATGGTGCCTAGACCCAGGTCTCCCATGGCACAGGTATTTGGACAAGCACAGAGGCTCTCCACCCAGATCTGCAGGGGCTCCCTGCTGCTCAGGCTCTGCTCTTGGATGACAGACGTGGACTGATTTGGATTAGTGGTAATGCACTACTGTCACTGGGTCCTTGTTGTGAGCTGAGACAGGAGAAGAAGAAGGGAGCTGGCTGTCGGTTATAGCAGCACAGTAACAAACGTCTGTACATGTTGGATTAGCGTGTTAGTGAGGTTAGTCACCAAAGTAGGAGACAGACAGCAGCTTTAGCGTGTCATTGTAGTGGAACTCATTCCCTTCATGGTTTCCATAGTTGATATATTGGCCGATGTGTCCGCCGAGTCTGTGATCCCTGTTCGCAGAAGAACAACAGAGGGTCGTTTGATTGAGTCACCTGCCACATTTGTAAAGCAGAAAAACTGGGATTTTTTTTCTAGTGATAAAATGGCACATAATCTCAAATTCTCTATTTTAAAAGCATATTTAATAAAAATACAAATACAAAACAAACCCTGTAGCTGTGAATGTTTTCAGGGTCACATTTTTACATTCTAGCATCTTCACACCTCTTTACTGGTGTGTTTTTTGTTTTTTTAAAAGCAATAATTTAGTTTGAGGAGTTTAAGTATCTCGGGGTCTTGTTTTGAGTGACGGGAGATCAACAGATGGATTGGTGCTGCAGTGATGCGGACCCTGTACCGGTCCGTCGTGAAGAGAGAGCTGAGTGTAAAAGTGAAGCTCCCAATATACCGGTCGACCTACGTCCCTACCCTCACCTGTGGACACGACCTGGGGGTGGTGACTGAAAGAACGAGATCATGGATACAAGCGGCGGAAATGAGCTTCCTCTGAAGAGTGGCTGGCCTCTCCCTTAGAGATGGGGTGATATCTCTCGGCTGGCTTGGGAACACCTTGGTGTTCCCCGGACAAGCTGGAGGAGGTGGCTGAGCAGAGGGAGGTCTGGGCTTCTCTGCTTAGGCTGCTGCCCCCGCGTCCTGGCCCCGGATAAGTGGAAGAAGATGGATGGTTGGATGGACATTTCAAAGTGGTTTTCATTCTTTGTGTTTGCAAAGATTTTAGTTTATTTAGGTACTAACTTTACCTTACTCGCTAACATGTTATATGACAAGCAGTTAAAGAACTACTTTCACCTCTCATTGTTAGTACTTTGAGCTACTACACTTTCAGTTTACCTGTACTGAAATAATGCTACATACAACACTCAGAGCATTGGACTGAAAGACTTCAACCTGACAACATTTATGGGGGGAAAAAAACACTCACCTTCATCACAAATGACCAAAAACATCACTTTAAGAGGATTTCGAGGAAACGGGTTGTTTAAATTATCAGATGGAGACTTGTGAATTCAGTGAAAAAGAGAAAAAGACCAAAGAACGCCCGTCTCATCAAACCCAAAGAGGCAACAATTAGTCTACAACTGCATATTTACAATGGCCAGAAAAAAACATCCCATTAGAGCTGAGGGTTTAAAGGGGGCTAAAATATAAAGAAACGAGAGGTGCGTTGAGAATTTTGCACAATATTGTACATTCATCTCCTCAGTAAGACTCTGAAGGAAAGAGATGACTTCTTGAAAAAATCTATAACACTATAACATCACTCAGTAAATTCCTTTAACTGGGCTGGTTCTTCAGCTATGGGCCTTTTTTACTCCCAAACACCAAGAACACACACAGTGCTGTGATCTCAGTCAGCAGCTGCACAGCCTCTTGAGTCACGACATGGTGTAGATTTCGGGGGGGCGGGGGGCGCTGGGGACACACTCCCCCCAATATTTAGGACACATACATTTGTATCAGATGAATTACTACAACAGTCCTCAGTGAGGAATAGGAGGATGTAATGAGCAGTATTTGGAGAGTTTTTCAAGGTTATCTGAGCTATTAAAGGGTGTTTAGAGAAAAATAAAATGTATTTACTATAGCTGAACATGCACATTCAGGAAGATACGAGACAAGCCTGATTTTAGACAGAACAGTCAGCTCATTGCATAAACATCTCTGGAATGATGAAAACACAAAACAGCACAACAGAGTCAAACATGTTTACAAAATAGCACAATCAGGATAAAATTACCTGAGAAACCTGCACAGAATTTTTGGAAAGCAATCCAGAATAGAGAATCTCACAGTAGTATTTTCCAGTATATGTCAGGTAATCCTAATTTTGTTTAAGCATGCATTCCTTTAAAGACATCGATACTGATGTCGGAAAAGGTCAAATGGTGCACAAACAACTAGAATGTGGGAAACTAGGTGTCTTATAGTTAAAATTTCCCGTGCGAGACGTGTAAGACATCTTTGAATGCTCCAGAGAAAACCTATGCCCACATTCACAAAGCAGGTTTATAACTGTGGAAGGAAAAAGAAAGATGTTTAACATTTAATGTTTTTCTTAGAAAGTCTGGAAACTCAATAAGCTGTGAGCCACTGCCTTGTTTTTGTGTTTCCTTTACATAAATCAAGACATTTCCTCCAAAAATGACTGCAGAGTGAAGGAAATGAAGTGTCTGCAGTTCAACATTTCCTGGGATTAGATCCCCACACACAGTGTACAAAGGAATACTTTATCAATGGTGAAAACCATTGGAGTTTATCAAAATGTTTACCAGAGGTTAAAACAGTCTGGTGAGAACTATAACAACAGCTCAAATTCACAGAGAGAGAGACGTGCTGAGGCGAATACATCTCCAGTCTCCACAGAAACCGTTGGTGTCACATAAATCTACATGGTCGCTATAGTAATGCGTCTGTTCTACCTGACAATGAGGCACACTGCAACATCGGTGCAGTCACTTCCTGTGAAGTCATCTGGCAGGGAGAAATGCTGGCAGGGGCTGAAGGACAGGAGGACCTCTGTGTCCACCGGGACCACACTGCCTGCTGCCACGGGCTTCAAACGACCCAGGAAACCGTCTGCATCTCCCATAGCTTTCAGGTTTATAACTCCACTGCCATTCTCCATGATGCATTTGCAGCTGTTGACTCTGAAGCAGCCTGCCTTGTTAGCAGATCTCCCATGAGAGGAGGCAGTCGAGCAAAACAGGCCAAAACAAACAGATAGCGTGAGGAAGACAGCGCTAGGGATCATACTGACGGTGTGAGCCGCAGCAGTGGACAGGGGCGAGTTATGTGCTGTGAGGTACCTAAAGTGTAGCTGACAGTATGGTGAGGGTAGAAAAGTAATTAGAGTAAAGGTGATTACCATTCCTCGCATTCCTAAGACTCACTAAGTTCAGATTAGTGCCTCTACAAACACAGAAATACACACAGACAAGCTTGGTGTCCTCATGGAAGAATTCCATCATCACACATTTAAACCATTTTCCTAACATTATGTACGCAGTAGACCAGCAATGAAGCAATGCAGTGTATAGTTTACAAGACCTGTGAAGGTGTCCTGGCATCAAGAGATTAGCACCAGTTAGTACTATTACAGGTGCTAATTATTAATATTGTAGGCTCTTTACCTTACAGTATAAAGCACCTTGAGGCAACTGCGGCTGTGATTTGGTGCTATATAAATAAGATTTAATTGAATTAAAGTGAACTGAACCTGTAAGCAAGGTAGAGCTACTATAGTTTGGACTTGTCAAACACACCCAAAAGATGTTGAAGTTTCTGAGATCGATGGAATCTGTAGATAACTCGTCTTCATGTTCCTCAGACCATTCCCGAACAATGTCTTCAGTACAGCAGGAAGTAATATCCTCCTGAAAGAGGCTGCTTGCACCACGGAACATCACTGCCATGAAGAGTGAGTTAGTTCTTTAGATATGTTGTACGTGTAAAGTCACATCAGCATGAAAGCCAGGACCCAAGGTTCACCACCAGTCGTACCCAGAGCTCAGGCATGGAGGCACATGAAGCAGGAGGTCCAGTAGCTGCATGTCATCAATCTTTGCCTTTCGTATTAATTCTATACCATTTCAGTCTGATATGAGGCTGAATTGGTGTTTGTCTTCTGTATAACTTTAGTTTTAATTCATATATTGTGGGGCAGTTTGCTGACATACATCTATGCCCCAAAACATCATGTACCAGCTCCTGTTGTGAAAAATGTGTTATTGTCAGCAGTGAGACTTCCAGCGTTGTGTGATTGAGCCCCAAGGGCTATTGCTACTTAACTCAGGACCATCACTGGGCCACTTTTGGTAGACATGATAAATCTGATATTGAGCAGGTGCTACGACTTAGTTGTCCATAGTTGCCACAGTGGTTTTGAAATAAAGACTTCTTTCACAGCACATGAGTCATTCAGTATTTGGGATGTTACTGCCCTGGCTGAGTGTGCTGCCCTCTAGTGGGGGTTTTTTGGCTATACACAGGTCATTAGATTGATAAGAAACTCAAGATGTCCCTTTGAATTGCTGCTGAAATTAACTTTCAAGTATCTCCTTTTTGAACCCCCCACCCAAAACAGCATTGGGTTCAAAAATGAGATTTTTCCCATTTAAACAAGCCCACAATGTAAGTCCCTAGAAATCCTGTATAGTTAACATAGTTCAGAAAAAAGTGATTCGAGCTCCACAATAGATACTGATGGTATCACTGTTCAAATGAGGAGCAGAGCCTACTTTTATTTTTAAGAGGCTCCAGACCAAAAAAGACAAATGATTCCTCTGACTGTAACAAAGACACTAAAGAGCAGGCACACACTTCTGAAATGTTACTATAATATAGAAACATGGCCTGGTTCAAGTATGCATATAAGTGTTAATGGAGAAACAACACAACAAACCGTATTTTCCAGAGATTTTATTTTGTTACTAGAAAATGACTCTAAGCTTTGACGGCATATTTGCGGATTGAGTAGAGGAGGTCTTTCTTCTGCTGTTTCTTGGTGCGCAGGCTCTCTTCGTGCTTGTTGAGCCGGCGGCGCAGAGCTCTGGTCTTCTTGGGTCTCAGATCCAGGGGCTTGTACTTCTTGCCCTGCAAAAACAGTCATGTTTCAGTCAAGCTAAAAAGCCATAAATCACAATCAAAAATCCATCTGCAAACACTGATGTGTCATGTTTTAGACAGAAAGATGTTTTGTGTGAGGGTTCACTGAAAACACCAGAACTCAGCAGTCACCATTCAGATGCAAGAATGCATCAGAGCATCACAGTGTGATTACACTGACTGAAGAAAGAAAGACCCACTATTACACACCTCTTCTATCTTAAAGCCTGGACTTCAAGACGCACACACACACACACGCACGCACACACAGAGGATTCTTGAAATTCAATAAATGGAAAAAAGTCAGTAATCTTGTTGTTAATAACAGTGATTACTTGTTTTAGTCAACAACTGATGTTAATTGTTATAAATTTATGTTGGTGGAAACAAACTTCATTTTTTCACATTGTTGTAACAAAAAAAAATTAATTTAATTCACTTGTAATTCTTATTGGCACAAAGAGCAGGCGAATCACAGTTGTGCCTTGTTTAGAATTCTTACTTATCAATGTCAAATACAGTCACAAGTAATTTAAAACAATGAGGTCATTTCAGGTCTAAGTCTTTTGGTAATCAGCTGTGACGCATCAGCAAAGAACCAAAGTAGTAGAGTCTGAAGCAGGCAGACGTGTGTGGCTTTTAACATGGGAACAGCTGGTGGTGCTCACCTTGTAGAACTTCCTCAGGTTCTCCTTCTGTGTCTGGTTGATTACAGTCAGGACTCTGGCGATGGACTTGCGAACAACACGGCTGTGAAGAATAAACAGCAAAGTCAGCCGTGCAACCACTTAGGAAAGCGTCCAAGACAAGAGCACATTAGCTGTTTTAATGAACTAAAAAAAACTACAACTTCCCTGCAATGATTCTAACAAATTTCTTGTTGTGTATGTGTTTCAGGTCAGGCAACAAAAACGGAGTGAACAACATGTCAATATACAAACAAGCTTTTGAAATACTGGACCAAAGTCAATGAAATTGTCAATGTTAAGGCAAAAATTAAGACTTAAAGACAAATCTGCGGTCACCAAAACGGGTCTTTAAACAATAATTTTTGGTTGTATTGTTTCTTCATTTGTTCTTCTTGGATTTTGTTTTAAGTCATTGTTCACATTCACTCTCAGTTATTTGAATTACACATTTTTTATTAGAATACTGCTTCCTAAACACCTTGAAAAGGACATGGCCAACAAATCAGCCAGAGCTAAAAGTCCGAGCAGTCACATGTTATTCAAACTTATCAATATCCATATAACTTATGTTAAATTATATGCAAATTTCTCTTTAGATGGGGTTACCTATAGCAAAGAAAAGTATCCCCAGCTCTTTTACAGCGTGTGCCAACTCTAAACTCGCTGACTTTATGGCCAGCCATTACTTATTCTGTACTACTTTAAGTGACAGCACTGAGGCGTCTATGGAATCCAAACCTATTAGCTAGATTAACCCAGTGAAACAACACCAAAACTGAACATTTCTCATTACATTACATTCTAACTGTGGTTGGGAAATTATTTACCCAAGTGCCATCAGATGGTGAATGAGTGACATCCCATGCATCCCTGACTATAAGTATCTGTATCTGACCAGTTAAGGCTCATCTGGTTTGGTTCAGTAGGAGGACGGTGCGCTTGAGATTTGGATCATTTATTTTCAGTACTCACATCTTTGAGAGTTTGGAAGCAGCTCCACCAGTAACCTTGGCCACTCGCAGCTGGGACAACTCATTTTTCAGGTCGTCGAGCTGCTTTAGCAGCTCCTCCTTCTTTTTGCCCCGCAGATCTCTTGCCTTGATTTTGGCCTGAATCACAGAAAACATGCAAACACGTTTTAAGGAGAGCACGGGCATCAAACACACCATCAGTTCGCTTAACATTCACAACGCAAGACGAGCTAACACTATCATCATCCGTACGTTACACATTCCCATTACTCAGGCGAAATATTCAAGCTATCTGCTACAAGTATTAACAAGGTTACGTTATCTCCACCAAATGTTTCAGTTGAACTATGCAGAAGAGAAGTAGCTACTTGTCGCTATTTTTTCCACTAGCCTCAGATTAGCAACTCAGCTGAGCGGCGCTGGTCGGTACTAGCGCTCCGTAATAAATCATTTTATTCTATTCTGGTAGCAGCCTGGCTATCAACATACGCACTAACAAGTACCCAAGAAGTTTATGAACGCATACAGCACGAAACAGACGAGTTTCTGCGGCTCTTAAAGACCAAAATTTGGCAGTTAATCGAAGAGTGAGCGCTCCCCACCATGTTCCTTTTCGCTGCTCCGTCGGAAAGGCCGGACGCACCGCGTGCTCACAAAAAGCAGTTTCCGGAGATTTTTTTTCTTCGTCGTTTCATTTTCTCGCCGTGCAAACAGCGCCACTGTGGCGCGGAGGACTGAACAACAAACCTACCCACACAGTGCAATCGCTTCCAGTGGAACACCCCCCGGAGCAAAACCGGTACAAACAAATGAAAAGAGAAGACACTTTTATATAACTTTCATATAATCACAGACCAAACGAAGCCGCTAAACTAAAAAAAAAAAAAGTACAACTGTATTATTGTATTATTTTCATTTTTAGATCTCAGGACATGGAACATGTGAAAAAGACTGTATATCAGAATTATATTGCCAAAATAACATCAGAAGTGTGGGGAAAAAATCAGGTAACCGTATAACTCCAAAACCATCATCTGCATGGTCATCAGGGACACCTCCAGAGCTTTTTCATAGGGTTGGCTATATGGGGGCCACTAAAAATATTGGTATGGCACAGCAAAAACAGAATTTCCAGTTTTATTATACTGTTGTCAAATATAAGTTACCTGAAAAATATGTTGAAAAAGAGAGAAAGAATTATGTGCCTAGATAAATTCCTATTAAAGATGAAATCACTGAAAACGGGTACATATGAAAACCAAATAATAATAAATAACCAGTTAATGTTTCAACTCACTGCAAGATGTTCTCCTCTCTCTTGTGCTCAAGTGTATTAAAATTATTATAAACATAGGACAGTGTTGC
>VUQG01020968.1:0-14502 GCA_015106755.1 Etia nguti | reverse complement strand
CGATATATGTCGGGATTTGTATGAAATATTAAATATATTGTGTAGCTAAAGGAACATTTAGAAGATTTTTTTCGTAGTTTATAAAGGGACTGAATAAATATAGGCTCGGCTCAATTAAGCCACCAAAAGCTCCTGGCAGGAACCTGCTTGGCAGTCTTTGTAGACCCATGTTAAAGCTGTCACCCGGGGGCAGTGTCAAAAATATGTGGAACAACCAACAATTTGGGCTACTCTTGATCATACTACAGTTGCTGCCGGTCCTTAAGCTTGTTTGTGCACATCACACAAGTGAGAAAAGACAAAGAGCTTCTTTTAAGTGAAGTTAAATTAACTCTGAAAGAACAACAGAAACTGTCGTCTGCAGCTACTGACTGTGATTCTTATCTGTGTTTCTTTGCCTTGTTATTTAACATCATTGTCACTGAACTTACCAACCAATTACTATTCTACCCAGTACCCCAAACAGCTAATCAGCCAATCACATGGCAGCTACTCACTACATTTAGGCATGTACACATGGTCACGATGACCTACTGAGGTTCAAACCAGCGTCAGAGTGGGGAAGAAAGGTGATATTGAGCGTGACGTGGGTGTTGGTGCCAGACAGGCTGGTCTGAATATTTCAGAAACTCCTGACCCACTAGGATTTTTCTCTTTACCAACCATCTCTATGGTTTGCAGTGAATGGTCCAAAAATAGAAAATATCCAGTCAATTACCTGGACGGAAATGCCATGTCGATACCAGAGTTCAGAGGAGGATGGCCAGACTGCTTTGAGCTGGCATAAAAGGCAACAGTCGCTCAAAATAACCATTCATTACAACTAAAGTATGCAGAGGAGCGTTGAATCTTCAATGCAGGTGCCTCCTGTCAGCTGAGGCCAAAACTGAGGATATGGTTGGCACGGTTTTACCAAAATTGGATGATAGAGAAAAAAAAAGACTTCCTGATGGGACAAGTCTCAATTTTTTCTGTGACATTCAGATTGTAGGATCAGAATTTGGCATATAAAACATGAAAGCAGAAATCCATCCTTCCTTATATCAACAGTTCGGGCTGGTGATTTAATTGTGTGGAGGGATAATTTCTTGGTGCTTCCACATTCTGACTTAAAATCCCATGAACAACCCAAGGTCAGAGGAACAGCTCTCCAGCTTCAGAAATGTGACCCAACGCCACAAATACTTGGTTTATTACAAAAAGCAATCACGACTGAACAAGAGGACATGCTTAAAGAACTCGAATATCATCAAAAGAAACTCCAAACATAAAAATGTCACAGCCTGATTGACAGTTGATCTTTTACAAAATGATGTTGCATATTAGCATCAGACATTCAGCCAGATCATAACTCACTCGAGTTCACAAACTGCATGCCAAGTGCTAATGAGGCAGATTATACTTAAATTAAGCTAAAATTCATTATCCTCTCACATGTCTTCACCAACAACGATGATGGTAATGTGCATTTTGGATGTATTACAAGACCCATTCCTCAGAAACTATCTGGGTACAGTTAGCAGATGCAGCGGAGTTTTAATTTGAGCACAAATCCTACACAAAAGGAGGATAATAGAAAGTTAACAACAAACAGAGAAGACAAAGGAAAAATCCAGCGCTGAACTCCACAACAGAGAACAATCACATCCCGAGGCCCCGGCAGATTAACACCAAAGTGCGGGAACACTGTGTTACTTCTGTGCACAAGTGTGTTAAAGGGAGAATCGAGAGCACTAACGTGCGTAAACAAAAAACGCAACAACACGTCGAAATTCACCACTATGAGAATGTTTCTAACCAGAGTGGGAAAACAAGACGAACCTCCTACAATCAATCATCCGTTTGTGTGTCTCTAACCTCTGCCTCCAAAGCCAAAGACCAACCATGAGATCAGGGGGAAAAAAAAGAAGTGTGGCCTGAGGGAGCTGCTGTATCTCTGAACTCCATTTGTTTTAGAGCTGACTGGGATTTGTCTGCACACAAGTCTGCGCGAGGCTTCACACTTACAAGTGAGGAAAGCATTTCATCTGGTGCTGCATATCTAATAATGAGTCTAATGATAAAAGTAATAGACTTTAATAAGCAGTAAAGAAAACCTCACTTTAATATATAGTGAGAAAAAAACCCCAACAAAACATCTCTGCTGAAGAAAGAAAAAAAAAAAAAGCCTCCATCAGTGAATTTACACCAGGCAAAGAAGAACAATCACTTCTAATAAACTCCCACAAAGACAAAAGAAAACCTTATGGTGGCTGAACACAAATAAAGCTGCTGAAGCAGATGGTGTTCCTGGACATGTGCTGCTCAACTGCAGCAGCGCTGGTCTTAAACATCTTTACTTGGAATCTGAACAGCAGATGGAAAATTGAGTGAAAACAGCATAAAGTTTCTTTGTGCTTTAAGCTCAGGACAGCATCAAATCTCAACTCACAATTCCAATAATGACATTGAAGAGCACTGAAAGTGTTCACCTGGTGCGTGATGTGGAATTTCTTTCTGCATTGTGTAACCTGTAGCTCAATTATTGCAGTTTTCCCCTCACTTTCTTCTTCCATGCTATTTTTTTGTTATTTTGCCCTCATTTGTAAGGAGCAGTCTGGTGTGAGAGCAGAGGAATGAGGTGCAGTAAACACTGGGGTGGCTGGAAATCATCAAAAACTCTCTATTGATGGCTCTGTCCCCTGACCTGCTGGCCCAAGGTCTTTCATTTAATTTGCAAGTCATCCTTAGTCAAGTGCAGCTGTGAACTGCAAAAGGTCTGAACTATTGTGATATAATATCAGTATGTAAGAATAGTTCAGCATTATCACAGTTTTCTGAGCAAAGCAGCCTCTTTAATTTGGCTCTAAAAACACAAGAGTGTAGACTGGTTTGGACTCTTAATCAGCAGACGACAGAGTGACCAGCTAGTGGCTAAGAACTCAATCCTCTGCCTTCCCTAATTTCAAACAAAAGGAACACCACAGGGAAGCGTTCTGGGCCTTCTCTCCTTCTCATACATGGCTCAAGTCTGCAGATTATGCAGCTGAGATAGGAACAAATTGTTTGCTCCCCAAAGCCTGGGAATGTAAAGTGGCGTTTCTCATACTTGTTTCCTTAGTGTTTACAACTAATGCTTGGTGGTAAAAGTAATTACATCACTTTTTTTTATTGCTTGTTTTGCTGGACCCCAAAGACAAAAACATTTCATAAACTGATATATGGAGAAGCGCTCATTCTTCTGGAACCAGAAAATCTGGCCATTTTTTTGTTAGATAAATGACTTAAACAAGTTTTTATCACAAGTGAGGTCAGTTTATTCAATATAATGCAAACCGATAAAAGCAACTGCCCCCAGGAAGGAAATCATTCACCACTTCTCACACTGCACCAGGCAGTGCATATTTGCTCTGCACCTCTCTGTACTCCTGCACAGCCAGACTGAGAAGCTAATTTCTCCCCCGAGCTGTCGCCTTCCCTAATACTGCACAAAACAGCCACTCCCCTCCACCATCACTGATACTTCTGCTGCATTGTCGCACCTCTTAGTCCCAAAGTTTTCAGTGAACACTGCTGTGTACTAGTTTCACAGCCTGACCACGACAATCTTACACTTCTTTTGTGTTTTAAGCTGCTGTATGCTCACACAACTGTGTCACTACCTTCTACAAGCTGTGTAGGACGTTTATCTCATAATTCATTGTTTTCTTTTCCATTTATTTATTTTTAATCATCCTTTAATATTCCTAAGTACATCTGTTACAGGCTACTTTAAACAGTCAATATGTAATTATGAATAAAGTAATAAATTTCTCCTGCTTTTCCGTGTGTTGCGTTTACCCTTTGTGTGTGTCTGTGTGTGTGTGTGTGAATTCCACTGTGTTCATCTAATAATTTATGCTGCCCCATATGGCAACAGCAAAGCGGTGACGTAACCTCGTCTGGAGGTGTTTGTGATAGGAAAAACAAAAATGCATTCAGCTGTGAAAAGGCAACATTTCACAGGATTCATTTAGCCTCAAAGAGATGTGACAATTCAGTGTTACACAACAGATATTTTCAGCTTTGTAATCGGATTGGTCGGAGTTGATCCCGACTGGGCTCAAAACTCGCACAGAGCACAAGTCATACCTTTCAGTGAGCGTTTGCACCCAATTTTCCAAATGCCAATCCCAGAAAAATCTCGGCTCCATAACGTTGATTTGTACATGCTGACTTACACCCATTATTCACAAGGCATTCACAGCACCAGATGCCATTAATTGCATTAGTAACAGATGTGTTATCATTTCATTGCCAGCTCTTGCTTCCACAGACATGACTGATTTCTGAGTTTCGCTGAGCCCCGGCTCACCGCGTCTTGTAAACACTGTTTGGTGAACTTGTCTGGAGAAAAAAAGAAAGGATAAAGTGCTTGTTTACAGAACATTAAAGCTGCATCAAAAATTAAATATTTCTATCCCACAGGCTTCAGTATGAAAAGGAGCAATGTGAGGTCATAGCAAATGGCACAATTAAGCCCTTCTCAGACATGGTATGTGTCAAAGAAGTGGCATTCGGTCATTAAGAAATTAATGGCTCATGGCTTCATTCAGACATACCCATGGGAGACAGTGATGGAGAGAGCTGCGGCACTCGTGTGATTATTGCAACTCGAGGGCAAGCCGTTTTGCACTTGTGTCAATGACTATTCACTGGATAAACACTCTTGAACATTTAGTTCTCTCAACGGGTCTGTTGATGTTGCATTTGGGCTCAGAAAGTTGGATTTCTCTTCACAGGGGCCATAAATACATCCAGTGAGATCCAATAAAGATCTTACCGCGCTTGGTGGTTCTGGAATTGATTTCTTCCTCTAATTCAAACTGTTAACTTAGTGCAAAAAACACTGGGCCATCTTATCTTAAACTGTGTTTGGTTTAAATATACAGGAACATCAGCATGGTGTTAAGAAAGAGCCAAACCTTAAGCAGTAGTTTGCAGATCTCATATTTGCCCTTTGCTGCAGCTTCATGGAGCGGCGTAAACTTCCACAAGTCTGCCACGTTGACCGAGGCTCCGTGTCTGACCAGCAGCTCGGCCACCTCAAAGTGACCGTATGAACAGGCATTATGAAGGGGAACCAGACCGCTGCAGAGGGAGACAGTCATTTTACTCCACAACTTTGTTCCGAGTCTCTCTTACGGGTGCAAACTTGGCTCAAAATCACACCAAAGTCACACCCCAAAACAAGTATCTCACCCTTTGTCCTTGGCGTGCACGTCCGCCCCATGGTGCAGGAGATACTCCACCACTGACACTCTGTTGTAGCCGGCAGCGAAGTGAAGAGGAGTAGAGTGCCGTCCCTCCAGATCTCTGCAATTCACATTCTGAGCCGTACACAAGGACTGCAGAGACACACGGAGGAAAGAGAAGATTAAAATAAATCAAAGTCAAATCAAGGTGCAGCTCAACAACAAGCAGGATTTCTTTTTTAAAAAAAAAATCTTATTCTATTTTTTATATATTCATGAAATTTTTTTTTAAAGATTAAATGATTTCAAAAGGTTTCACAGAAATAATCAGTTTTAAATTTTCTAGTACGACAACACGAACGTTTCCACAACCATTAGATAGAATTCCTTGAGTTTTGGCACATTTATGAGTCCTCTAAAAACAATTGTAAAAACCCAGATATTACTTAATTTCATATTATCTAGTCAAATTATTTTTGCCTGAGAATTTAGTTAATGATCGTTACAAAACTAAAGATGTTCCCCAGATACACGGGTCTCGTAACCGTTTCTCTAATTGCTCCACGATTGATCCAACAGAAACGCTATGTGAACATGTTGCGCGAAACTGACATAAAAAGGAATTGAAAAAATGGTATGTGGAATTTTGGATTAGCAATAAAAGCATACTGTACACCTTTGGATAATTGCGGCTAATGCTAACAAACCTTATAATATCAATATTACTGTGTGTCTGTTCACAGTGGGTAATGCTGCTACTTTTGTGCTTTGCTGTGATTTCAAATTCAATTACACCACAGCAGTAAAGATGGGCTTGGTGAGGGGTTTATTTTACAGGTTTCTTCTACTATCCCGGCATCCTATTTTACAGGAGATAAATTGAAATCCTGCTGGCACTAAATTCCACATTAACCTTCTCTTCAGAAGTTTTTTTTTTTATTAGCCCCTTGAGCAGATCACGAATTCTACAAAACATGAAAAGCATGAAATAAATGTGCAAATCTGGTTAGCGCACAGGAACACAGTTTAAAGAGGGTGATTGGTGGATCCATTGGTTCCTCAAGAGAAAAAATATATATTTTATTCATATTCTACATTTTATTAACAATCGGGTTATTTTGAATCTATGAAAATCGAGAGACTTTTTTGGGGGGAAAAACAAATTGTTCAAAGCTTAAAGTCTGCATGTCAATCACATGCTGACTGTTTCATTTCAAAATTACTGTTGTGGTTTACGGAAGCAAAATCTTGAAAATGGTGTCACTGTCCAAATGTTTTTGGGCTTATTCTATTTACTGTAGTATCAACAAAACTCACTCTCCAATATTTCCTCATTTTTTTCTGTTCCTGCTATTCTGAAAAATTAATATAATATATATTAAATTAAATAGTTGATTGAGTTTGGGTTCTAATCATAAAACCTGGGCTCACAACCAACAATTACTGCCAACATGCCTTAAATCTTCATCACATAGATTAAACAAGGTGCTCCAAACAGATTTTGGTCCATACTGATCTGATAATATCACACAGGTGCCAAAAATATCCCCCACACCATTATACTACCATCACAAGGCTGAGCCACTCATATAATGATGGATCCATGTTTTCATGTTTACGCCAGATTCTGACCCCATCATCCAAATGTTACACCAGAAATTGAGACTCATCAGACCAGGCAACGCAATTCCAATCTTCTGTTGTCCAGTTTTGGTGATACTGACTCCACTGTAGCCTCGATTTCCTGTTCTTAGCTGACAGGGGTGGCCTCCAGTGTACCATCTGCTTCGAGGTCTGACTACTGGTGCTTTCACAGATGCTCTTCTGCATAACTCGGTTGTGAAAATTGGTTATTTGAGTTACTGCTACCTTCCAATCAGCTCAAAGCAGCCTGGTCTCCCCTGACATCTAACAGGCATTTTGACCCAGAGAACTGCCATTTACTTGACAGCTCAGTATATCAGCAGTTTTTTAAATACTCAGACCAACGTTCAGAATCACTTAAATCACCTTTTTTCGCCATTCTGATGCTCGGTTTGAACTCCAACAGGTCTTCTTGACCATGTCTATGTGCCTAAATGCATGCCATGTGATTGGCTGATTAGATTTGAGTTAATGAGCGGTTAAAAAGGTATAAGTAAATAAAGGTTATTCATACGGCACTTGAAGAAAAGTTACAAAGTGCTCTGCAATATAAAATTAGATACAACAATTAAAATGATATAAACAGAACTAAACAAAAGCAAACTTTCACAGGTGGCTGTTAATTTTAAAGGTATCAATAGAGTCCACAGACCTCAAGTCCTATGGAAGTGAGTTCCACAACATGGGAGCCACAAACTCAAAACCACGGTCTCCTTTTGTCCTGCATACCTTTGTATCACCAACAAGCACTGATTAGCTGACATCAGTGACCTAGTTACGCATGGATGTTGCAGTTCACTAATATTTGGAGGCATCTGACTGTGAAGTTCTCTGCAAGTGATCACCGTTGATCAGGGAAGCTAGTGTAAAGAGGACAGAATCAGTGCCACATGAGAGCTTTTAGAGGAGCGGGCAAGAAGCCTTGCAGCAAAATTCTGGAACAGCATGCTTATCAAAACCAAATGCCTGATCAAAAGTAACTCCCAGATTTCTCACATCTGGGAGAACTGAAGATGAAATGGGTCCAAGATTTTCAATTACCCTTGGAACAAAGTTGTCAGTGGCACAGATAAGAGCTCGAGCTTTTTGTGTATCTAATGAAGTGGCTGGGAAATGTATATTATAGAGCAAAAAATAACTACATAAACTGTCACAATGGTAGAGCTCTGACTGAAGTACAAAATGTTCCTGAATGACAGGATTTGCCTCCGTCCAGTTTCATCATCTATCAGAATCTCACACTTCAGTGTGAACCTCCCCAACATTTGATCAGATGACAAAAATCAGCCCACGATTTTTTAAAAATGCCAATCAGCTACTTGGCGAGACTATTAATCCTGATTTGTCTGTGTGTCAGGAAACAAGAGGCTGAGGGAAAGCCCGACCCGAGCTCATCTCCTTTTCCACTACAATCTTCTGCCAGCCTGTCAAAGCATCACATTTCAGGCACTCCCGGACCCTCTTCATTGACATAACCCCATTACTGTCTATCTGTGAGGGGGAAGACACACCACATTTCACTTTAAATCAAAATACTTCTGTCAGAAAAAAAATAATAAAAAAATAAACTTCTGTCAGGTGGTTGGGCGAATGTTACCAGGTCCTGACATTTTAAACGTGAGTGGGCCGGGTGCCAATCGCAGCAGAGGGTGTCTGTGGAAATCTTATGAGATGTAAAATGTGGTATTTATCGGGTATAAAGTTTGTCTTTTTTTCTTTATTTATAACCAAAGATCAATAAGGGCAATAATGCAAATACAAAAACAGAAAACATCCAACTGACATTTAACAGAAATCACTAAGACTTTAAGTCTGTGACTGTTCTCGTTGGTCTCACTAAGGTCAGGACGTTTTTAATTAAAACCTGTGTTTGCGGACATCAAAGTCTCCTACAGAGATTCAACATTAGATCAACAGTTTCTGTTCTGCATCTCTCCTTACAGTTTATTGATGAAGTCCTCCATTCTTGCTCCATTCTAACGAAATATACAAACTTAAGGACAACAGATCTAACTTGTTTTCAATTTTCATTAGCGACCACGCTGTGGCCGCAGAACCTACTGCTTTTGGCCAAAAGCAGCTAGTCGAGTTTCACATGGCGTTTCTCAGGACCAAACTCCTCATTAGCGCCAAACCATAATGGAGCAATTAAAAATATTTCTGCTCCCTCAGAGCAAAAAATCCCCCCATGATCAGTGTCATTAAACACACTGAAGCTGCTAAATCAATGTCCCTCCATATTAGCTATTTCCACTTTTCTTATTAAGGCAGTATTGATTGTTGGGAGAAGAACGGGTCACTGGCTTTTCCTCATTTAACCCTTAAAAAATGAGCTGTTTTCAACTGCTAGACCATTGGGTTTGGAATTCATTTGGACAGAAATATTTTAAGGATTTATTACTTTATCAAACACAGATGCAATATACAGTATCCAGTGTTACTGCCATGCAATTTATCATGATGACCTTCACCCAAATGAACACAATGGCTTAGGTAAATGTAATAACTCATTCAAACTAAAGTAAAAAAGATAGGTAGGCACAGTATGAAGATAGGCAGACAAGTAGGTTGATTGATCCTTGAATTTGCCATATTTACAGTTACCTCTGGTCGCCCAGACTTGGAGAGTTCAATACTTTTAACCCCTGGGCAACCACTTTTGATCGCAAGGTCATTTCACAGGTTGCCTGGTGGGATGCAACCTGTCTCCAAACAACTGGGGTCTGGCTTCAAATATTTTTCATCTAATTTATAAATGCAGACAGAATGCCAATACATTGCAATCAATTGAAATCATCGTGAGGCGATCAGTGAAACTTGTCCGAATCTCTTTTAAAAAGGAAAATCGACTCAACAGGTTGAGCTGGTTGTATATTCTGCCTATATTGCTATATAAAAGCAAAGCTGCAGTGCACCTATGTCATTTGGCAGTCAAATTGCCACCCTGCAGCAACTATGTCAGTATTTGTGGAGAGTTTCTGGGTGTACCAGACTGTGAATGTATGAATAGGTAGATGGCAACAGATCTGTTATTTATCAGTTAATCACCATATTATTACAGAGTGCCAACTTGACCCCATTTAATCCCAAACTGATGGCAGACTGACTCCACTGCCATTTTTTCACCATTCTGATGCACTGAAGTTGTTTGGAAGATGGCAACCGACTGCAAACGGTCGCAGTCCTGGTCCTCATCGTCGAAGCAACTGTTTCAAACACAACTGCAAACAGTCACAATAACTTTGGTCATGCTACAGTCTCCACCATTTTCCTGTGATTGCAGCATAACTCTCCACAGGCAACAATGTCAAAATGTCATTTTCAAAGTGCAGCCAATCTACCTTGACAGTGTCCAGGTCACCGGCTTTAGCAGCTTCGAGAAGTCTGTAGTCTACATCCGAGTTTCTCACTGGGACATTCTCTACAGAGCAGCAAACACAGAAGAATCATGAAGACAACAAAAACAGCCTGCACATGCTTTGGAAGAACATTAATGAAAGGCTGACTGTAACACAACAACATAAAGCTGACGCTATCCTCTGTAAACACAGGAAAAAGGTGACAATACATTCACTTCATCTTACACACGCAGTGCAATTTGTGGCCATGTTTAATGGAAGACATCGTGCACTTTAAGACAGCCGTTTCAAAAAGCTTCCAGGTGACATTTGTAAGACTTATTTTTGTTGTTTTGCACCATGGCAAAAACTGAAAAGAATGAGTCATACTTGTTCTTTGATAATTACAATGCAGTGCAAACCAACAGGAAACAAAAATAACATATTAGGCCTTTACGAGAGTGTGTGTCTACTGGTTGCTGCAGATAAACTGACTGTGGTGACACAGCTGCTACAATTAATGCAGCTACAGATGCCGTATTCAATTCACTTGCTGTCATTTAAAAAACAAATCAGTAGTTATGAATAGGGCTAGAGGATGAGACATAACATAAAGCAACCAAACACACAATATTTACTATGAGATAACCGTGTGCTGTGAATCTTCATTGGTCGTGCAGTTATTGTCAGTTTATAGAGAAGCTGTAATAAAGCCACATTTAGTCTAAAATGTTCCTTTAAACCATTTTTTTTATATCCATTTCCACTGCTCTCTGTGAGACAAATGAATCTGTGAAATCAGAAGCTGTACATTCTTTGAATTTCAGCTTTTTTTTTTTTGCTTTGTCCTTGTTTTCGTTTCATTTAAAATGTGTAAGCTTGACCTGTAATTAAAACAGGCGCGTGAAGCCAAGTTTGAATGTTACGTTTACAGATTAGAATTTACAATTTTTGCTTTTTAGCTGCTGCAGAGATGACTGTAAGATGACAGATGGGTCATTATTTCATCTTAAATCACTGCAGGCGTTCTCCTTTGTGTACGTATAAAATGATTGCTGTGAAACTTTAGCTTCATATATCAAATACATTTCTAGACATTTATTAAAAAAACTAAAAAATTGAAAAATACACTAAATATTTTAGCTAGCCAATATGCATATTTTTTTTTTAATGTATTAGCCTGAAATTACAGATATCGATTCAACTTTATGGCGGGAAAGTCCAGTGAAAATTTCAGGCTTTTATCGTAAATGGACTTGGAGATACTTATGTTAAAATATTGCCTCATATTCCAATATGCGAAAAAAGGCCTGAAGGTATGTGGACAGGCCTTTTTGATACACATTTCAGAGCAATCACAATACATGTTCAGACTTTGGAGCATAATATATATTACGGAAAATTGTCAGGGCAGAAAATTTTCTAAAGATGATCATGATGATCAATCAGAGACGTTCAGCAATCCAAGGCCCACTTTCAGGTAGGCTAAATTACCCCAAACCTGGTCTTCATGAAGGTTCTTAGTGCCTGTGGAAAATTCCTGCCTTAAGGGACTTCAACTACTTATGTAATAACTGACTGCTTTGGTGTCCAGCTTAATTTAAAGAATGTGAAGCTGTACAGACCAATAAGTGGTTTGGTCTGGTTTGTTTTGTGGGCTTTAATTCTTTCCCCAATGAAGACGACATCTGACAACTTCTTCTGTATCCATAAAGATGAGCTTTGACAGTTCAGAATACATCAATGAAGATGTGCTTTGACGAACATTAGAATATTTTCCAGTTTTTCCAAAGGTAGCTGCACGAACAGAGCCCACTCTCAACTCCTGATGCAAACCAGTCATTTTGTTCTATAAGCAGGGCTGGAATATGACACAAACCACTCAGTTCAGAAAAGAGCTTCAAGGACTAATCCCTGTTCAAGGGTTAGTCCCCCATTAAAAACTCATTTCCTTTAATCTGGAAACACTGTAGTTATATACTCTGATGCCAAGTTTCTTCCAGATCTGAGCAGGTGAGTTGGCTCACTCTGCGTTAAAATCTCCAACTTCAGTCTGAAAATATCAATATTGGCCTTTGGAAAAAAACAATTCCAGTTAATCCCACTATTTGCAACTGGTGCATAGCAACCAAAACACAGCACCTACGCTTCTGCACGCACAGCCACCCACCCGCTCAGCAGCCCCCGCAGAAGCAAACGGGTGGCCTACCGTTGAGTATTTGCTGAACAGCTTCATTTCCCATTTGAGCAGCGGTGAAGCCCTGCAGCGACACCAGCGAGGCGTCTGCCCCGTACCCTAGCAACAGCCTACAGGTCTGAAGGTGGCCTGCCAACGCCGCACGATGCAATGCCGTCTGACCCAGTGTGTCCAGGGCATTCACCTGCAAAAACAAAGACCTCAGAATAATGATTCAGAAAGGACGTCTTCAGTTTAGTCATTAAAAAACATCTGAATCTGTAATTTTATCACTCTGTTATTACTGATCAAGTTCTGTGGTTTACTCATATTTATGTCTTGTTCAGGTAATAATGTTCCAAATAAGGTCAGCTCGTTTCCAACTGAGACACTAATAAACAACTGTATGTTAACCTCGTCTCACAAAAGGTCCAGAAAAATATACAAAAACAAGACTTTTTTGGTTTAATTATTGAAATATGTAAATAAATATGATAATGTTGACACAATTATGTGACAAGCCTGAACACAACTGAATAACAAAATATGCCACAACAACCTTGGATCTTATTTGTAGGATTCACGGTGAAATAATAAAGGGTGCAATATTATTCTGTGCATTGCAATACAGTCAGTTGTATGAAAATGAGAAACTATTCATGGATAAATATGTTTTTGAGCAATCCAGCAAATCAAGGTACATCATCACACTGATGCACATAAATATGCCATTGAGAGCCTTGATTGTAGAGCATTCTCGCAGTGACGCAATGCAACCACAGCTGCTACTGAAAATCTAGTTCTTTCTCCACACTGAATTCACAATGCATGACTGCTGAATATCTGAATAAAAATGCCATCTTTAGAAAGACGTCCTTGTTTTCAGTTTGGAGGGTCGCACACAGATTGTTCAGTTTGCAGAAACATTTACCCAAAACTTTGGGCAGTTACACAGTTTAGAAACAGGTAGGTGTCATTTCATATTCATAATAATATAGATGACTTTAAAGTGCTCTTTTTTAGAATTTTTTTTATGATGATTAGTGTGAAAAACTGAGCATTTTCAACTCGGATTGAAATCTATATGACGTGATAGCTTTTCTAACACTTAAATGGACTGTACAAGAGTGTGTAAGACGAAAGGAATTCTGTAACACGAACAGATATGTGCACTAACGTGTGTGTACCTAACAGAGGTTCATGGGTGGATATCACACCGTAACTGCATTATTTATGCGCAAGATGAAGATGGCAGTGACGTAATGCGAAGTAATGGACATAGTTGATATGATCAAATATGTGCTATACGTTTGTTAGCATGTAGGAAGTGACTGCAGCCATCACTGTCGTTATGCTACCTACCAGCGAACACGTGAAACTCACGAATCCTCTCTTTCTAACACTACGTGTTTCGATCGTTTGAAATTGGATGATTCTTTTTGATACACTCTCTATACATGGAGGAAGAAGACTAAGACATACCTTTGCCCCATGTTTCTGTAGCACTTCCATAATGTCGTTATGCGCCCGCTCGGCTGCCACGTGAAGAGGAGTCATGAAACTACAGAGGGGAGGGGAGAGCATTAGAAAACAAATATAACTGCTCAACTTTAGATCGTTCAGACTGTTTGTAAAACAGAATGCAGTGCCCAAACGTTCTCAGAATGAGGTTAGATATTATCACGAGCCATCAACCCTGAGATGAAGTCAGCACTGTTTTTGCACCCCATGTACTATAGTACTACATTTTTTCTAGGTAAAAAAACCAAAAAAGAAATGTACAGAATCATCTATTCAGCAATGCATTTATTCTGATTTCAGTATAAGGTATCTCTCTCTCTATATACATATATATACACATATATATACATATATACGTATACATGTATACATATGTATGTATGTATATACGTATGTATATACATGTATGTATGTATATACGTATGTATATACATGTATGTATGTATATACGTATGTATATACATGTATGTATGTATATACGTATGTATATACATATATATATATACGTATGTATATACATACATACATATATGTATATATACGTATGTATATACATACATACATACATACATACGTATGTATATACATACATACATACATACATACATAC
>VUQG01020964.1:5512-27408 GCA_015106755.1 Etia nguti | reverse complement strand
AGCTAATATCTGCCGAAGGGATGTTCGACTAATGCCACTCTCCAGTGACATGCGGCGAGTGCTACGCTGTGGGCTCTTGCTGAATGAGGCTAGGACGGCCACTGATGTTTCTTCATTAGTGACAGTTTTCTTGCGTCCACATTTTGGCAAATCCAACACTGAACCAGTTTCACGAAACTTAGCAAGCAGTTTGCTAACTGTAGCATGGGAGATGGGTGGTCTCGTAGGGTGTCTTGCATTGAAATCTGCTGCAATGACCCGGTTACTGCGTTCACCAGATATCAACACAATTTCGATCCGCTCCTCACGTGTTAACCTCTTCGACATGTCAATGGCTGTGAACAAAGAGAAACTTGTAGTATATGTGCCCCCTCACATATACTAATGTGCCACAAACAGGACTTTAATATCACCAACCAATCCCATGTTATTACGGTGTATCCATATAAATGGCCCACCCTGTATATTTTTAAGCGCTCAGAAATGCAATGTTTTGTCCTAATGCGCCTAACTCAAGGGATGAATCAGTGTTGTGTCTACACACAGCACACAACTCAGCAAAGAACTGAATTTAAATATCTTTAGGCACTTTGTTACCATGGGACTGACACATAAAATGTTTGTTCCTGTTTCTTTAGCTGAATGTGTGAAAAATGCCAAGGATAACACAGTTTGACAGACATAGAAAATATTTTTGTACCAACATGGTGATTTGCAAAGACCTGAAATCCGAAAATTGATGGAATTACTATTTAATACAGAAAAGTATGGTCAGATTGTGATTAACCAAAATCTGTGTCTGATGATTAGCAACAGCTTCTTTTTCAGCATGACACTGCCAATGCAGCAGAAGCATATCTGAATAGAGAAACACACAATGGAACATTATCATCATGGACTGGCCTCAACAGAATCATTTTAGGAGTGTGGCATCATCTTCACAGAGAACAGAACAAAAGACAGCCAACATCCAACGAAGAACTTGAAAGTCTTTGAGAACTATTCCTGAAGGATACTTAAAGAAATTAGAAGAAAACCCACCTAAGAGAGTTCAGACTGTGAAGAATAAAGGTGGTCATACTTTGACTTTGACTTTCAAGGTCTTGTACAACCTCTGTTTTTGCCTTATATATTGTATTTCCACATATGTACGTACATGTTTCAATAAATTGTCCCTATTTTCCAATTTCCTAGCAAAATATGGAGGAAATGAGGAGTGACACAAGAGGTTTGCACAGTACTGTATTTACTGAAACAGGAAGTGGCCTTCCCCCTGGACTGGATTGCTGGATTGTAATTTGACGGATATTTTATCCTCTAACTCTAATCGAGCGTCTTAACAGCTCGTTTTAGGCTTAACCTCTGAGATTCACGAAAAATCTTGCTAACTGCCAAGCTTCTCGGTGACCTCTCAAATAACATCCCGTTAGCATGTTTGTAGTGTGAGCGTGGCTGAGACAGGACATACTTTGAGGCTGTCCAGTATGTAGCGGTTTCCAATAGTAGTGGAGGTGAGCACATTGAGCACCGTGCGGTCTGTTATCTCTCCAGGCTGCTTGACTTTGGCTGGAACATGCTGCAAAAGGGAAACAACACGAAAAATACATAAACTGTTAAACAAAAATTACTCTTTAGAAGTAAATACCATTCTGCATGCACACAACTGGTAAGACAAATAAAAAGACTGATAAAAGACTGAAAGAGAGAGAGAGAAGCAGATCAACAAAATAAGACTGAAGAAGGAAACAAGATCTGTCGTTAAGGACATGGTGATTTCCCACTGGATGCAAAGTCTGCTCAACCTTTAAGGCTGACATTTAATAAAAAGGCATCGGAGCAAACAACGTTACTGGACTGAAAACACACAGTTACACACTGACATGATTGACGCCTGGATGTCCTTCGGGACAAATTAGGCTTGGTCAGTCAGTAACTGGAGGAGAAAGCCAACATGCTTGAGGGAAACTGGGTGCTAAAGCAGTCCTGTCAGAGTGAATGAGGTCTCCATGAAAGCAGGAAGACGAAAAGAAGCAACACAACCAGAAAGAGGGACACTGTAAGACTTCAGGTTAGGAGTAACCATCTTTACATGTTAACAAAAACAAAAAAATAGCAAAACTTCAAGCTCAAAAAAGCCCTTATTTACCCTTTTGTATAACCCTGCCTGTGCTTTTCTTCCTTACTCTCTCATTTCTCGACAGCTGTTGTCGCGCTCTTATCACGCTGCCTTACCTACCTTAGGTAGTCTGCAGCGACGGAGGAATTTGTTCACTTTGTCTCTGCCAGAGTTTGGGGGGGTCACCTCCCGGATCTCTATGGTGTCATCAGCCAGGAAGTAGTGCAGTATGAGCTCCCGCAAGTCCCCATAAATGCTCTGTGAGTCATCCCAGAAGCAGTAGAAGCGCAGGACTTTGCGGTCATGGTCCAAGAACTGCTTCAGCGTATCATGTCTCTCATATGGCCGAAGCGGCTGCATACTCTTTTCGAGCTGAGAGCGTGAAACAAATAGATTATTCAACTATAACTTTCTTTAAAAAAATAAATAAAGGAGGATTAAAATATATTTTGAAAGAGTTATAGGAGTTGAAATAAAATACAAACAACAAAAAACGTATTTCGGATCGCCACCTGTTCCCGGAGGCTGCTGTAGGGGTCCTCAGGTACAGTTGTAGGGTTATTTACATGCACCCCGAGTTTTGTCAGAAAGTTCCTTGTGAAAGAGTCACAGTCAGTCACAGTGAACGTGCGAGAGTACAGCATCATCTGTTGGTTGATGTTGAAATGGAACAGGTTGTAGAACTGGCCTTCATTTGGAGGAGGCAGTGGAATACGGTGGCGACAAATGAGTGTTCCTATGACAGGGATCACCAACACAGAAGTGGTAACAAATGGATCTGAAAACTCTGATCATATTGCAGATTTTGGGCAACTTGGGAAAAAGCAGAAGATGAACAAAATACAAGCCCAATCCCAAAAGAGTTGGGACGCTGTGTAGAATGTAAATTAAAACAGAATGCAATCATTGGGAAACTCATAAACCCATATTATATTCACAATCTGGAAAAATGTCTTTTTGCAAGAGACAAAGCTGAAAATCAATGCTTGATGCCCGTGATCATCGACAACCTGAAAGCATCTAATACAGGCATGGCATTGTCATGGAAATCACTGCATGGGCTCAGGAACACTTCCTGTTTACTGTCTACTGTTTACTGTCCACAAATAGTTGGCAGAAATGGTTAAAGCTCAATCATGCAGAGAGGAAGCTGTATGTGAACAACACCACCATCTTCTCTGGGCCAACACTCACTTAAAATTTACCGAGGCAAAGTAGTCAGAATCTGTAGTCAGACGAATTAAAATGCAATATTTGATTTTTTTTTCTTCACCGTGTCCTCGGGACTAAAGACGAGAGGAACCATACAGGTTGTTATCAGCCTCACTTTAAAAGCCCGCGTCTCTGATAGGATGGGGGTGCATTAGTGACTATGGAATTGGCAGTGTGCACATCTGGAAAGGTGCAATCAGTGCTGAAATACATATACAGGTTTTAGAGCAACATATGCGCCCATCCAGATGATTACTTCAGGGAAGGCCTTGCATACTTGCAAAACACTGCTAAACCACATAGTGCCTCTATAACAACTTTCACAGGTAGAATTCTATAACAGACAAGAATGGGACAGCTTTTCTTCTGTCTTCTCTCCTTTTTCATCTTGCTCCGATCAAATTCAAAGTGACCTTATTTTTTTCTTAAAAATGTTACAAGTTTTTATTATGAGTAAAATGTGAGTTTATCAGATTTGCAATTCATTGCATTCTGTTTTCATTTACATTTTGCATAGTGTCCCATTGTTTATTTATTAATTTTTTTAAATTGAGGCTGTAATTGAATTTAAGAAATATTCTCAAGATATTTCCTGTTATATCACAGACACCTTGGGGGATGCCACTGTTCTTGTACTCCGGCTCCACAACCTGTATGGTATCGTCTTCCAGGAAGAAGTAAATCTTACACTTTCTGATTCTGTACGTCTCAGACTGAGCCTCAGGTACAGTCTCCTGGAAGTATGCATCAAAACACAGAACCTAGAAGGACAAAGTGATATTTTGTGGCTAAAATTATTCAAATGACAAATGTTTAGTTATAGAAATGATGACAGGCTTTAAAAAATAACATTTTTACTTGAATGAGTAACACAAGCTATTGGAAGCTTTAAACCTTAATAAAAGACATAAAAATTAACATAAAAGCACACCATAATAATTTTCTGTGTCTTTCTGAGTGGAGAATTTAAAATCAGTTTCTATTATTCACCTGTTTGTCAAAGGCTACCCATGGTGGTAAACCAGTACCACCTCCTATGGGATGGACGGAGTACTTTGGTTTAATCTCCTGACCAACTAGATGTTCTCCTCCAATGCCTGGCTTCTCAGACCCAACCAGCATAGGGACTCCATTGGAATAGTCAAAATGTTGGGATTTGTGGAATCTCTCCTTCCCCAGCTGTGGTACAGAAAGGAGAAAGTATATCTGAGCACTTTCTATTAAAAACATGCTAAATAGACTGGTTCTTAAATGCCTGAGCACTCAAAGGTCTTTCTAAACAGCATACCTCACTTACCCACTCGTACAACCACTTTTATCTGAGCTTAAGTGCTCCCTAGCTAACAGGCGACCTGGGGTTAGTTTCTAGCTAAGAAAGTCGACTGCTAACGAAACTCAGTAATTTGCGAGAAACATATGAAGTGTCGTAAACTTACTCTTTCGTTGGGAGAGTTCCCTGGCAGAAACGGTAAAGCCATGGTGGTAATACCTATAACGGTTGGATTACTTTCTCCATAAAACTCAGCGGCCCTGAAGTTCCAACGGTCTGTTATTGGTCTGTTACCATGGAAACGTCTTTTGGGGGAGTCTCTTAGCAACAGAAGAACCAATAAAATATTTTTATTTTCATAATAATATTCAAATTATTGCTGTTCATCGTATATTTTGATGCTAACATAGCCAATTAAATAAAAACGAATTTATATTTTTTTGTTTTTCCTACAAGTTAAAAAATGCAACAGAGTAAACTGTGTGCTTGTGTACTATTTATATATTAAAGTTTACAAATAGTATCAGAGTTGACATATTATTTCCACCTCTACTAAGGTAATTAAGTAATTATCCCTGTAAATAATACCTTGCTGTTTATATTGTTTACTGTACATTCTGATGATTTGGAAATAATTCTTGCTGGAACTTTTACGGTACCTATAAGCCCTCTGAATCTACCTAAAAAATTATAATTTAATGTATGCCACACATATCCTGCAAAAATTAAACTTTGACTTCAAGAATACATTATAACACACCATGTTTCTTTACAAACTGTAAACTATTATGCTTGTAGGGCATACAAAAATAAATGACCAGAGTAACAGCTCATTTTTGTTTCTAAATAGATTAGATTAGATTAGATTAGATAAAACTTTATTAATCCCTCAGGTGGGTTCCTCCGGGAAATTCGGTAATATGTGCAAACTAAAACATTTTAGACAATCCAAGTGAAAGTAAACCAAAGCATGGATGAATGTATACTAACAGACTTTAAAGGCATCCAAGACTAAGTTTCTTCATTTGTACTGTTAAATAAACTGAACTGTAAATTGAATTAGACACAATTCAACACATTTCTTTATTTTTATTTACTTACATAATAGTCAGACCACAGCCTTCAGTACCCAAAGTGATGCTAAACATAGTACATCATAAAAAACAGACCGCAAAGACTTGGCGTAACCCATGAAACATGTCGCACCTCTAAAAGGCATAAGAATCCCTCATCTATCAGCACTTCATGTCATACTTTAAGTTTTTACTTTGAGGATGATTGATTATAATGTGTTGAACCCCCCAAAAAATTAACAGTGGCACTGATGGAATACCCTAAAGGCATGCATCCCCTGCCAGATGTAGGTGAACTTAAATCTATTTGCCCCAACTGTGCACAACCACAGTGGGAAATCTTTCCTTCTGGAACATTGTCCGTTTTTTTAAATAAATACATAATAATAGAAACATTCTGTTGGGTTTCCTTTTTTAATTTAATTTCCATGATATGTATTATTATTTGGCGTTAAAACTGGAGTGTTTCAAGACGGCCATTCTGGGCTAATAAATAAGTCCTACGTCTATATCAACAATACTTGCAAGTAAGGTGTTATAAACAGAAGGGTTTGCAATGCAGCTTAAGTAGAAACACAGCGCTCCAAGCTAAACTGGTATCTGTTGGTCACTTGCTGTTAAAACACTTGAGAACTTTCCAGCAATGACTTATAATTATCCTTTATAGCTTTTTATAACATCAGAAACATAACACAAAAAAACCAATAATACACTCTTCTCATTCGGTAGGTCCTAAGATGCCAGGCCGAGCAGGAATCCTCCGATGAAGCCACTTGTGACGACAATGTTTTTCTTCACAAACTCTCTGGACTGAAAGACACAAACCATATTTCATATGCCATAGTTGCAACTCCAGACTGATATTAACCAATCTCACAGGCATGCAAGATCACTAACCTCCTTTAGAACTAGGATAACCACAACTATGCAAACTGGTTGTAATTTACTACTTTTACTTTTTTAAAAATATTGATAACTTATAAGTATAAGGACAGAGATATGGCACTGAGTGAATGCTGAACAGAAATCTACAGCAGAATGCTGAGTTGCCAAAGATTACAAGTACACCCTTACTGCTTCCTTAGGAATTAAGAGGGTAAGTAACAGCCAGGTGCTGCTAATCAAAAGCATTTTAATAAATGATCATTATTCACTGTGAGTACCTCTGTAACTGCAAAAACCCAACTCCAACTTCACATGCCCCAGTTACATGTTAAAGTTCATGACAGTACAATTGGAAGAAGAGTGAACAAGTATGGCTTGTTTGGAATGATTGCCAAGAAAGTTTCTTTTCTCTAAATGGAACTGTATGGCTAAGATGTGTCTGTGTAGGTTCTCAGTCATCCAGTTCTTGGTTATCTAAGGAGAAAGAAAAGTGACTGGACTTAACTAAACTTAAAGAAGTCCAGTTGCTTTTCCTTCCAAGCTCCTTAGATAGTATGGCTAAGATGCATCTATTACTTGGAGTTATTGCTGCTAAAGATGATTCTACGAGCTACAGAATCACAAGGTGTACTTCCTTTTTAGTAGTCATGTGAAAAAGTTTGTTTTTCGCGACTGTAACATAAGCCAATCAAGTTGTTGCAGTAACACACGTGCACAGCATTCACAACCGTTTCAACTGTGTGCTGTTAGGTGCGTCTACTTGTTATCATATCAAAGACAAGCCTACTGTTCTTCTTTGCTTACAGTATCTGTAATGTGAACTGCATGTTATTTGTTCAGGGCTCTGATGTGACGAGCCATAAATGAAATGTTTATGTCATACAACTGTGTACGCATAATAAAAATAATCCGCATTATCCTTTGAAATAGAAGTTATTCATGCAGATATGGCTTTGGACTAGTCTGAAATAAGTGTCCCAAAGTGTTGCCGAGATGAATGCTGGGAGGAAAGATTTATTTTTGGGAGAACTTTGACCGACAGACTTTAGTAGAAGGCAATTGAGAAAACATCTTGTTAATTGAAAATATTTTTTGTTCGCTACTTTTATTTAGAATCATTTTAGTCCATTTTAAATGGATAGTGTTGATAAAGACAGGAAACGTAGGGAAAGAAACACCTAAAAATTAGGGCGTTATATGGTTAAGACTTTCAACCCTAGTCCATCAGATTGTCCTTACTGTGGTGTTTTTTCATTGCAACGGGAGGGTGAAAATGATCTTACAATCAACCAGACAACTCACAAAAAAATTACCTTCTCAACAAATGTGTTGAGCTCAGGGACTGCCTGATCTGTTCCCTTCTTTAACTGCTTCTTAGCTTTGTTGACATCCTTCTCTACTCGCTTCCAGTCCACTTGGATATAGCCACTGTTGTTAGCTACCTGAAGAAAGACAGATTCATGAAAACAATGTCAATGTGTTGAAAAGTTTAACCTGCGCATATTTATGCAGGGTGATGCAATAATACCTGTAACAGCAGAAGACCTCCCCCCACTGCGGTAGCAGCAACTTTTCCAACCTTTTGGAAGAGGTAACCTGCACACCTAAGGCAAATTGAAAAGAGAGCACAGTAGTTGATCTAACAATAATAATGACACAAGTTAGCCTAACAATGACCATTGTAAGGTGACCATTCACTGTCATAAGGTTTGCATGATGTGAAAGGTCCCACTGATAAAGTATAACTAAGACATTGTTTGCAAAACTGCAGAGTTATAAAGTTGGGAGTGTGAAATTTGTTTTCTTAAGTGATGGCAAAATACAACTTTGTCTCTCTGTTACAGTAACGCGTGAACAGCACGATGAGCATGCACTATATGTAATACAGTACTGTACAAAACATTTTGAGCTACTCCTCATTTCTTTATATTTTGCTTCCAAGGAGCCAGACTTCCTGGTTACTTTTTGAAGTGGCCTTGAGCAGCTGTTCTCCAGCCCTTCTGAAGCTCTTTTTCTTTGGACTTTGCTTTCCAAGTTCTGAGGTATGTCAAATGACACAAGAACTGGACTGTAAATCACTTCTCAAAATTAATGAATTAATGAACACAGAAAAAGTTCTTTGATCTGCAACGCAACATCATCTCTAAAGTGTCTGATTTGGAAACTGAAGCTAAAGAATGAAACTGCTGCCATAAACACTGCTAAGGCATACCTGGACAGAAGAAAAGAAAAAAAAAAAAAAAACAGGATGGAACGCCGTCAGCCACCGATTGTGCCTGGACCTCAACATTACTGAAGCAGTGTGAGATCATCATGACAGAGAATGGAACACATTTCCTAGCAAAGGAAATGTGGGGTGGCTAGAGATTTTTGCACAGTACTTTAAGAAATAAAGACATCTGTGTCCAATCAGAAAACAGAAGATATAAATAAGATGAGACAAAGAGCAATTTAAAACCATCTAAATTAATCTTGAGATTTTCTAATTTTTCGTTGGGGTGTTTCTCAGCCCCTCATATTTATATTTACTAGAACTACAACTGCATGAAGTGCTTAACTAGGGACGCTAAAGGCAGCATAATGCATTTTAATGAGAATATTTACCATCCACTCACTCCACCTATTGCAATCTGTGTGGCCACAGAGTATTTTTCTGCTATGGGGCCGGAATTCTTTCCGAAAAGGCGGTTCCACCATCGCTGACGTTTGGCGTATTCTGTCAGATCCACGACCTTGTCGTAAATCTCATCTTCCACTTGTGTACATGCAAGGAAAAATAAAAGACAGCTAGCATGAAATAACAAAGAGTGCAGCAGCAAGAAGCCTTACAAGCACGGTTATATTAATGCTACAAAATCAACACACGATTCTGGACGCTATTATCCATTATTCAACGATAAACTGTAGTAGTTTCCTGCTTTTTTACTTAACAAGATCTATCATGACGGAGGCAGATACCAATAGTTTCATTACGGGCTCCATTACAACTTACTAAAATTCCTGGGCCTAACAATAAGTTAGCATGACTACATAACTAAAGCTAACAGGTGAAAAGTTAATGTTAGCTGTAAATGGTGCGGCCCAGGAAAGAGTAAGCGCCTCAGAGGAAACGGGAAAACGGCTTCAAGGCTTCTTAGCAGCAACGCGAAAGTTACTAAATGCACCCAAGGTGTCGAGACCGTCCTGGGTCCGAATAACATGTAATAACTTTACAGGCCTCCTTACCCTTGCTATTCGCCATTTTGGAGTGCACTGGTCTGTCCTCAGTTGCCTTCACGTCCGGCGTCATTTGCATAAATTTGACGGTGAAAAAGAAAGCGAGACATGGGCAGGCCTACATATAATGTAATGTTATACGTTATGTAATAATAATAATGATTAATAATAATAATAATAATAATAATACATGTTTTTCCTTCCTATGAAAAAGTATAAACATTTGGAGATTTTGCCAGTCTCGCGTGACCTCCTGTACACTCAGTGCACTGAAGGTTGTTAGGACACAGGTATAAGCAGCTAAAGGTTTTGGTCGTGACTATTTTGTTTTTTAAGAATAACTCTAAATGAGTGCATTCCAGGTGGAGATGGTTTTGCAAAAGTTAGCCCCCTATTTTCCTAACTGATATTAGGAAAACAATTCCTGACTAATTCCTGACAATAACAGGTGTCATTTATTTAGGTTATTTTTGCACTATTAAGTTAGCAGAAGAAATCCTGCCGTGGCTTATGCACAAAGTCATTGAATGAGTTTCGTAATAACCCGGTATGCGTAGTGGTAGAGAAAGACAAAACAGACAAACAAAACAAGGAAACAAATAGTAAATGTATTATTATGTTTTATATAGCTTTTTATTTTATGGGGGATTTTTTTAATGTCTTTTTCGGAACAGCAAGGTATTGTGCTCATTCGCTAACGTCCTCCTGAAGCTTAAAAAAACAGATATTATAAATAACACGGCACAAAACTTGAAAAAGGGAATAGTTATAGTGGCACAATCTCTGCAAGTACATTCAATTAACATTAAATTATGCTATTTTATGGACTGTTTAGTCACTTTAGTTTACTTTCTATGGAGTTCATTTCACAGTTTCTTCCCTCGTTGATTTTTGAAATTCATGTTTATTTGGATAATTTGGATGAAAATTAGTTCCCCGTTTCTTGAGCTAATATCTATCTATCCATCAGTCAAAAAGTACATGTGCGACGTTGCAACAAATACCCTTGGCACATATGACAGCTATTTTAACCAATACGTTACCTACAAAACAGTTACGTAATCATAATACAGCCTGAAGAACCAATCGCAGGACGTGAGGCGGAACTTGGAAGCAGATTTGATGTGTACGTGCGCGTGTTCGTTCGCGTGTTCGCAACACGTCAACAGGAGACCACCACGTGACCGCGGATACCGCGTGCCGATTGGGCAAAATGAGCAGAGGGCGTGCCGAAGGTGGCGGCGTGCGTTTGCCTGTGTGACACAATTACAACAACTTTGAGCCGATGGTTGGGGAAGTTTGCGATATTATCAAATAACAGTCACTCCTAAAACCCAACATTACATCAACTTCATGCATAAATTGGCACTGGAATACACGTTGTGTTTGATGTACAATGTGGAGTGTGGAAGATAACTTGAAGGGATCATTTCCTTGAGGATTTGGCAAGAATTACACTACGCCCCGTTTTAATCCTGGATAGGTGTGCAACACTTTCGTTGTGACTGCATTTTGGCGGAGTTGCTTGGTGCCGTTGATCTTCCCAGTTCTTTTCCATGAAATCGTGCGGAGTGTCGCTCACCGCCGCTGCCTCTGCTGCTGCCCGGAGTCTCGGCGTTGCTGGTAATGACGAGGAGAAAATGGCGTCGGGAAAAGCGACTGAAATCGAAGAGGACTTTCCGAAGCTAACAGCGCAAGAGAAAGAGAGCTTGGTCGGAATTGACAGGTTAGACGCTGTATTGTGTGAATTGTTTAATTCGCTTAGTTTTTTTTTTGCAATTAATAAATTTTCTTCGCGCAGTTGGAAACAACAATTGCCCCCCCTCCCCTCCAAGTAATACGGAACCGCCTGTGTTGTCTGTCCTCTACTTGCAGTTCACTGTTTGGATTTCATAGGCTTCAAGAAGATGGCGCCAGAACGAAGGCCTTGCTGTTAAAGGTATGCCACAGAATAGGATCACAGTCGCCTCTCTCCGTTATCTCCACAGACGAGTGCATATCCCATATGAAATAAGTGGTACAGACCTCCCAACGCCACTCTTGCTATAAGGCTAGCAGCGACATACACAAACCATAATTTCCCCAACTTTGAAGCTGAACCAGCGGGCTGAATGTACAAACCAGCCCTCTGTTTTACATCATTGTATTTGCAAGACAACACGTACAGTGCCAGATACACGGCGAGCCAACTCCAGTGTATTTCTACTATGTTTATTACTATGTTTAGTATTAAACATGCCCAAACTAGCCGACAGCGCTACAGTAAGATTGCAGGGAGATGGGAATCTCCACCCTGCTCAAATCGGTGGTGTCATCGGTAGTTGAGAGTAGGTACCATGTACGTGATAGCGTTTTATGGAGTGTTGAGAACATACTTGGCGTAGCAAAAATATTGCTTTTAACAAAACTAACAATAAGTGGAAGGCACGTGTATGGGTGAAACATATTACAATGGTTATTACTAGTTAAATAATGCTATATAGTCAAGCACACGTTGTAAACTCTAGGACTAACAAATTTAATACTTTGCTACCAAGCTAACTTGCATTTCGCATCTAAAAGCATTACAGCGACCCTGAGAATACGGTAAACGCCGACTTTCTTGACTTTTACCGAGAGGCGTTAACAGAAATATCGGTGTCGCACTATGTCGTCCGTCCCCTCCTCAGTAACGGCAGGCAGAGTTTGGTTTGTGCGTCAGCTCACTCTGTTAGCATGTAGCAGCTAACTGTCCAGCGGTTACCCACTCCCTACCCCCCTTCCTGCTCTCACGTATAGCTATTACGGCATATCTTGGAGGACACTAAGAATGAAAAAAAAACAATGTTACGTATTAATTTAAGATTGCAAAATAATGGCTGCTTGACATGGCGCAAGATGGCGGGGATAGGGAGAAAATACCTAGCAAAGGTTTGCTAGCTGACTGGCTAACTAGCAGCGGGGGCTAGGCTAACCACCATTCGCATAAACGATAAAACGACGGAAGCGTTCAGTGTTTTAAAACAAAGATGCACGATTAAAGTGCAAAGCAGGGTTGCAGTTGCTTACACAGTGTCTGTTGCAAACACATCAACCCTGTTCACGCAGTCTATGTTACTACAGTTGAGCTGCCTGTGCTGAATGTGTCTTCAACATGTGGCTTCTGGGTTTCTTGTTGAAGAGGTTGCTTGGGACGTTGTTTTGTCAGGGTCTACTTTCAGATTAGGCCGAGCCATTACACTCATTCTTTGCAGATTTGTGGTGTTGCTGTCCTTCATACTCTGCTGGATAGCTGGACAACCAGACCGTTCAACATCATAACGTTAAACTTAAAACATCTGGTTGTTGAGCCTTTCTTGGTGATGGTGCTTTAGGTTGTATCCCATTAAATAATGTTGTGTCTTCCAAAATGAGTCTACGCTGTTACCCAATTCTTCTTATATTTCCGGATCTTACCATTTTAGAATTTGGGGGAGACTAATTCTTTGCACGATGCTCTGTTTTTAATATTCACCATTCATTCGAACAAGTAGATTTGTCATCGTCCAGTATATAATTTGCTTAAATGGTTGCAAAAGGGGTCCTTGCTGATTGACACCGTCTCTGCAAACTTCACTGCTGCACCAAAAGCAGAGCAGAACAACAGTAGTTTAAATGTGCATGGATTTTTAAACCAGTTTCTGATACAACATAGCCCTTTAAGTTAGCGTAGTTGTATGTGCAGTGACGAATCATGCGGGAATGTTTTTTCTAGACCGCTAGATAAGGTGCATTCACAAGAAAAATGAATTTTTTTCATGAGGTCTTGTAATAACAAAGAGTTACTGAGTCAGTTATCTGAAAAAAAGACATTGCCAGAATCTCAGAGCAGTAGAATTGATCCCAGATAAACACTGTGCAGGTTTTCAGGATGAGTGCAACTATTTTCAAAGTACAGCTGTCAGGAAAAAAAACATGTCCATGTAATTAAAAGAAATTGATAGGTATGGAAAGTTGCAATTCAGGTAGGCTGGTTCTCTTGAGAGTTCTGGATCACTTAAGTTTTATTTCAAAAGTGTCTATGCTAGACCGAGGTGCATGGTGTTCAGAAGGATGGAGTGTTGCTCACGAGTTCTGCAAAACAAGAACCAAAACCAAAAATAAGGAACCATTCTGTGTTGGCTGTTGCTACCAGCCTGATTTCCAGTTCTTGCACTAACATTATCCACTACTACCTCTTTTCCACAACATAATGCTGGTGTGGAGCCAGTTCTGCCTTGGTTCCCATTAGATACCCAGACTCAGTTTGAGTGTTTTAAGAACTAGTTATTGGGTAGCTTGCAGACACTGGGGCATTTACCATTGTAAGAAAACTATGGTGGTAAGATACCTGCAGTTTGCTCTGCCTATATTTCTTGCAGTAACTTCTCCAATAGCCACTGAGGTCAATGCTTCCAACTTCAGCTCCATCAATATTGTAATGCCAGGTTTTAGAACAGGTTCTAAACGGAGCATCTGTGACAAAGCCTTAAACTGTAAATAGATAAATACTACTGATATTTTTGCCGTGGTTGAAATATTAATCTGAGTCATGTCACATGACCCTAACCTGACAGTGATAAAGTTAGTTCTTTGCTAAGTTGTAGCTGGTATAAAGCAAGTTCTGTAAAGTGCTTTGAGTAATCAGACAGAGTAGAAAAGCGCTATATAAGCACCAGTCAACTTACAATTGCTCATTCTGTATGCCCAAATTCACAGTAGACTCTGTTCAGTTCACCTACAATCTATTTTTGTCAGTTGAGTTTAGTTCAGTTCAGTTTAGTTCAGTTAATTTAGTTCAGCGGTTCCAAATGATACAATTGTTTTTCTGCCTTTAGTTTACCCTCGTGTACGCACACAGTCATGCTCATCAATCATTTGTCCTCTGTGACTGCAGCGCGGGCTATAGCGCGTAATTTGTTTATCCATTGTTTAAATACTGACTTTCCAGGTCCATATTTGGGCACAGAGCTGGTACTATGCAAAACAGGTCTAGAAGGTTTGAAAAGTATATCCCTTTGATAGTATGTGAGTCAACTGTGTCAGAACGTTACCTCCAATAAAGGTCATCCATGACCTAAGCATTGGTCATATTGGTCCTTTATAGCCTCACAACCTCTCTGTAATATGCACAGGACAAACTGAACGTCTACCTCACTGTTGTCAGTCGCACCCTTTTACACTCTTCACTGCTATTGCTCTTCTATTTAGGCTGTTAGCTGCTATGATGCCCTCATCCTGAAAGCAGAGGGGAAAGTGGACCCTGACATTTTCTGCCAGCTCGGCCACTTCAACCTTCTGCTGGAGGACTATCCAAAAGGTGAGAGACCAGAGTGTAGATGGCTCCCTGTTCCTCTCAAATCTGCTTCTTAGGATCCACTTAAGCTGGGCATACATGTGCGATTTTTGGCCCATTTTGAGACGATTTTTCAGTCGTTCGACCGTTTTGGGGATCGGCCTGAGTTTTGCCTTAATCGTGCGTTGTGCATCGTGTAGTATACATGGGGTAACGAGAAGCGATTAACACCTCATGACCAGCTCCCGATCAGCAATCGTAGGGTTGCAAGAAAATCAAACCTGTTTGAAATCCTGGTCGCCCCTCGTGAGGGTATCAACGCAACCTCTCACAATGCGCACGCGCAAACACAGAAATAGAAGTGAAAAAGACGGAGTAGCATGGCAGTGCAGCGTGTGATCTGGACACAAGCGATGGAGGCCCAACTTGTAGAACTTTAGCAGCTCATCCGAGCCTTTTCGATGTGGCCTCACAAAATTATCACGACCACAACAACCGTGAAAATAGTTGGATGGACATTGCTGCTCAATTGTAGCTGCCTGGTCAATGTTTTTCGTTAGCAATTTAGCAAAGTTGATGGTGGTGGTGTGCGTGTCTGTGTGAGTGAAAGACAGAGTGGGAGAGCGAGAGACAGATTTTGTGTTATAAGCTTCATGTTATCACTTCATGTTATGGACGCACAGTGTGAACACTCAGGTCGCATCAGAGCATCGGGCCGTATAGTGTGAGACCCTGCGTCATGACCTACGAACTTCTAACCACTGCGATTCAATCGTACAGTTTGAGCAGGAGCTGAATAATGCGACTGAAAAAATCGCACAGTGTATGCCCAGCTTAAGAGTTCTTTTTTTTGTCCCGGTAAAAATTTGACTTCTCTCAAATTTCTTTACTCTGCTTAAAAAAAAATGCTGATGATGAAATATTCAGATTAGGTCATTTGGGCTTTCCTGCTGGGAAGCGTTGAAGTGTAACAGAAGTAAATATCTTCAGCTTTTAACATTGTCACTAATTGTTTACATCCTGTTGACTCTTTCCCTCTGTTTTATGTTCTTATATTTAGCATTATCTGCATACCAGAGGTACTTCAGTTTACAGTCGGACTACTGGAAGGTAAGCTTTCATGACTCTTGTATGTAACACAGCCAACAAAAAGCTGTATTCATTTATTAATTTTTTTTTTTTTACTAGGACTGATTTTTTTTTTTTTTCTGGGATACACAACATCCCCTATTACCGATTTTTCTACTGCTTTTGTTTTTGAGCTGGCAGAAAGGAACAGGTCAGCATCAGAAACAGTGCCTTAAACGCACTGCAGGTACTGAGGGGCAGTAGAGGGTAACAACTGCTCAGATGCAAGAATGTTCAGCATGTCAATGTCCTTAAACAGTGTGCACATACCAAACCATTGTAGCGAATGCTTGACTAGTTGACAGTTAACCTGTAAAATGCGCCTCAGCAACCTGCTTAAGATTATTCACTCCTAGTCCAGAGCCACTGCTGGAATAGATCCTGTGATTGACAGTTTGATATTAGTTTATAGAGCTTGGAGATTGGTAGTCATGTCAGCGTGAATATAGCATGGATTTCTTTTTTGCTGTTTAGTTATCCTGCTGAAAGTTGAAGTGCATTCTCTGAACTGGACACAATACCAGGAAGATGGGTGGATGGATGGATGGAAGTATACAGTTAACTAAATGTAACAGTCTTGCAAAGACAGTTTCATATAAACTGGCTTGATTACAGGTCATTTAGTCAGCAGTGTTATGTAACTGTTTTGAGATCTGAAGTTTGCTAAATGTTGCCAGCTAGTTTGTGATTTTTATGTCAGTGCAGAGAGCAGAGTCACTTTGGAAATGCTGTGGCATGAAGGTTAAAGGCTCCTTTCTAGTGTTTGTTTTGAACTATTGCAATTCCCCTTTTCATAGCCTCTTAGAGGTCAGGGGATTTTGTTATTCTGTGCTGTGTCAAAAGTTTAAACGTGCATTGTTGTCAGGCTTTATTCCACCTCTAACTCTGTGGATTTTTCCACAGCAGTCGCTTATCATTTAGGAGGAGACTGCAGCAGAATGACAACCTGCCTAAATTGCAGTTCCAGTGACATTCAATTTGCATCAAGAATAACCATGACTTTACAGCAGTAACTAATTTACTAGTGGATGGAACAAAAGAAAGAAATCAGGCTAGTCAGCTAGTCTATAAGTAGAAAACAGTTACAATTTAATCAACAAGATAACCGAGGTTAAACATTGTCCCAGATGTAGCATGTGTGTTTTGCCACCTTAAACCATTAGTCACATAATTCAGGAAAGAAATTCTATCTTAAATGTTGCTGAAATGTCTTTCTCATTGTGCTGTGCCTAACATTGGACACACGATGCTGCAGGTAGCCCTAGCTGCCTTCTTTCCGTGTAGGTTAGTGCCCACAGTGTGGTTACTTAGTGTTCCGGTTCATATGTCGGTTTATTTTGACAAAGTCTGCACAAAACCATTCATTAACGGAGCAAGGAAATGCAGAATCAGTGGTTAGCAGGGAATCATCTGTAATACTTTACGTTTAGCTGGTTTCAAACTTTCTATAACACAACGAGTGGGAGAGAGAGAGAGAGAGAGGGAGAGAGAGAGAGAGTGGGAGAGAGAGAGACCATTTTCGGTTAGTATGTTATTTTATTTTATTTTAAAATATTTAAAATATATATTTTTTTAAGACCATTGTTGGTTTTAATCTAGTTTAAACCAAACCACTCCACTGGATTTAGCTTCACTTTGGACAGTGTTTCTGGAATGCAGTAGTTAGCGAGCTGATTGGAGACCAAAGCAGCCAATCAGAATTTTTGCATCCAAGTCTGTGATTGGTTGGTTTTGTGGGACATTTATAACAGGGTGCAGAGATGTTGAGAGCGAGAGCAACACAGTGAGATCCACTGATGTCCGTCAGCACACAGAGCAGATCTGAGCAAGCGCAAATGCCAACAACTGAGCGAGAGGGGCTGTTATTGTGTGTGTATGTGGATAATAGCAAACACTGAAATACATTTCTTGCATGCAGCAATGAATTTTGTTTGCTCAAATTAAACTTTTCTTCGCTCAAAATTATTTTCTCAAAATGCAACATTTGCACTGCAAATTTTTTTTACGTGCGCTCAGAGTAGAGGCACAAAAATACATTTGCACAATAACTGAAACCAGCCGACTGAATGAACAATGGGCTGTGAGGTCAGTTCCTTGATCATTAATATGCAAACCATTGATCAGCAACCACTTAACAGAGACCCCTGATCATTGGCCATTAGTACCATTCACAGAGAGTTGGGGAATGGCTGCAATTACAGCATTGTAAGATGGTGAAAGATGTACCCTTAGGCCCCCTCCTCAAGTCCAGATGAACAGAATCAACCTTTTGGGATTTACTTACCTGGATGACTGAGCATGCATCAAGATATGCTGCAAAGCAAGCTTACTCTATGCTATCTTAGCGCTCCCATTAGCGGCCATTGTTCTGTTGCTAATGTGCGGTGTAGAACTGAATGAATAGACTTTAGATCCACTGGTATCAGAGACAGTTTTTGAAGTCCGGATTTGAATGATATCCAGTCCAGCTACTGGATCGGTACATGCCCAGTTGAACATTAGTCTTTCACTGTGTAATGAATCCCCTTTTGGGGATGCTCGTTTATTTTTATTTTATTTTTTTACACTGCTATGCTACTAATCAACTATGTTTGTTATGATTTTCTTTTCTCCTATCATCACCACTTTTTCAGTGTTTTGTTGCCAACGTCTTTGAAGCAAGTTCATAGCACGACAGTTTTAAGTTTGTTTTTCTTCAGTGTGGTCATGTGATTTGTCTTTATACACTTTTTGAGTAATCCCAAGATTTTTGGAAAGTGCAGCTGCTGTGCTGAGAGTTTGCACCTGTATTCTGTCTGAACTAAAAGCAATAACGTTAAGTGAAGTGTCGTACATCCTCTCTGTAGCATGTGCAGATCGTCCTGCTAAATTACAAGTGTATCATGCCTGGCATGAACTAGCACATTAACTTATTTGTATGGTTCAGGAGGATCACAGACAGTATTGTGAGGGGAAAAGCAAACTATAATGGTGAGAAAGAGGATCATAAAAGCACTTCAGGGGAAGAAAAAAAGTGCTCTATTTCTGTCTATTCCTCCACAGTTACCTCATCCATAATCATGGTCCCCCCATTGTGTAATTTGTTAGCTTAGACCTCAGATTAGTAGTTTCTATTTTTTGTTTTCCTTCCAGCAATATTTGAACTTTAGTCAAATTGTCCAGTCATCTATGTTATGATGGAGTCCAGCCCGTCCTCTCCATGTGCTTCAGCAGGCCCATTAAACAGAGGTGTTGAGAGTTCGATTGTGATCGGACCTGACAGCTCCCTGCTTACAGTTCACCACAGTGAAGTAATGATGTAAGCTCGCAGTCTCTGTTTCCCCCACTCAGTGGCTGTCCCAACAAGACTGCCTGCCCTTTAACAAAGCAAAAGTAAAAAAATAAATACTGTAACAGAAAGAAAGTGTTTTATTTATGTAACAATGTATTGTTTTGTTTGTGTGCCATGTATACATCACTGCACTAATATGGGGGAAGGGAGACAATGACTCGTGACTGATTTTGGGCATGAGTTAAACACAAAACCTGAACTAGATTTCCATATAAAAGGATCACTGAGATAGAAAGTTAGAAACAACGTGGCCTTTGCTATAGATGCTAAAAAAGATGGACCTAGCTTTGGGGCCTGAGAAGTGAAGCCAAAGCAGAAGTGCCTTCAGTTGCCATTCTTTTAATGGTCACCGGGGGCCGATAGTTGTTATTGCAATAATAATAATGCAAATTTTAGTCATTCTAAGTGTCAGAAAGGAGGACTACACAGGATATGTTTATAGGTTAACAGCTTGTAATTGACATCTTGTTAGCAAATTAGAGTGTGGTTTCACTGTGATATCAGCCATTCGGCACGCCAAGATCCTGACGGCGAAAATGTTTATCTCATTGCTTCAAAATAGGACCTCACAAAACAACGGGTAACATCACAGTTGTTATATCTATCATTTATACTGTTTTTTTAATATTTTTTTGTCCTGCTCTTCACAGCTGCTGTCTTACACTTCTTAAAGCTTCTGAGAGCAAGGCACCATTACTACTGTCCACAGAGTTTTGGCTCTGCCATTAAAAATAAATAAATAAAATCAGCTAGCAGGGTATGAAAGTTATCAAAAGTGAGGTGAACTGAAGCATGGTGATCACTGCATTTAATCAGAGTACTGAAAACGGAAAACCAATCCACTCAGTTTTTTTTTCTTTCTTGGCTATTGTTTAGTGTGGTGCTACTTTCTCTCCTCTCCCTTGCTCTCTGTTTCATCTCAGGGGAGAATTTCTCCCTCAGAGGTATCCGTTTGTGTGGCAACGGTTGATATTTAAAAACTAAGCAATAGCAGGAATCTGCTGATTTAAAAATGTAAAACTTCAGTTTGTTTTCATCGAAAATGTTTGTAGACGTGTCTTTGTGACTTTTCAAAATACAGTACGTGTATTTTCGGACCCCTTTACACATTCCGATTAACGGCATCATTAAGATTTTGTTTTTTCTAAAGTTGGATCCTGTTGGGGTGTTTTTGTGTGTGTGTCTGTGAAAACAGTAATGGGCTAATAAGAAACTTTAGCTAGTTTAATGTTGTAGTTTTATTTTTAAAATATTTTTGTTTTAATTTATTTTTGTATTCCCCTTGAGATGACTGCTGTTGTGATTTGACACAATATTAATAAAACTGAGTCAAATTGAACTGAACTTTTGTTATGTACTTCCCTTTGATCTTAGATTTTATTTTAAGTGGTATTAAAGGCCTTGAATAGTCATACATTTAACTAGTATTGAATGTACAGTGTATAAACATGCTTTGGTGCCATCAAGGTTATCCTTGCTAGCTCTTACTTTTATGCTAAATTCTGTACAGTAAACAATGAGCTGAAAAATGCCTGTTTTGCTCTTAACAACAATTTTCCAATCTTTGTTTTCCTCCCCAGAATGCTGCCTTTTTATATGGCCTTGGCATGGTTTACTTCCATTACAATGCATTTCAGTGGTAAGTACTTTTGAAAAAAAAAAAAAAGTTTTTCATTGCATGTGTGATCTCTGCCAGTTTTATAATGATTAGTTTCTCAATGAACCAAGTGGGGATTAAACAAGCCCTTTTCCTTCGCCACGGAATACTTTGACCTTGTGGTAAATAAACGCACGCTATGTCACCCCAACTTTGTGTGAAGACCAAGAAAGTTGACAAAACCAGAAAGGTTTCAGGGAGAGACAGAACAGTTGTAAGGCAAGGTTTCCCTCTGGACTGAAGGCTGCCTTCATGTATCAAGCTGATATGCAGACAAGAGTAAGAGAAATCCTTTTTTGAATTCCCAGTGCTCAAAAGGGACTTGACATATTATTGTCAGGTATTAGTAGTGTGTGTTCGTTGAAGTGTTTCTTTCCCAGCTATTGAAAGTGCACTCTTCTGTGTTTCTGTGATTTATATGCTGTTAACAGGCACTTTTTGTCATTAAATTCTTACATCTGTTGCACTAGAGAAAATGTGTGTGTAATGAATGATGTCTTTGTATTCCATTAAGTATTCCCAGTAAGCCAAGACAAGAGGCACTGGCAGAACCACAAGGTTGTGGAATTGGTGAAAGTTATCACCACCTCTGCCATTCAATTTTTTTTATTTATTTATTTTTTTTAAATTACACACACTGGTAAAAATATTCTTGACTCTTTTTTTTTTTTTTTTTTTTTAAATTTTTTTTTTTTTTTTTTTTTTTTGACAGACA
>VUQG01020961.1:68052-89726 GCA_015106755.1 Etia nguti | reverse complement strand
TGTTCAGTACACATATAGGACAGAAGATGGGTGTACACAGGGTGACATCATCTGTTGGTTTACGCTGTCACCATCTTGGTTGCAAAAAAGCTGATGTGGTGAGGAAGGATGGTTGCAAAACCATTGGCTAATGGCAATGTGGGTAACCTGTGATTGACAAATTAGCTAAAGAACATGCGGTTTTATACCACAGATAATTCTCCGTTTTTAAATATGACCAAGACCAATTTTTATTCAAAATGACTCTCAAATGACAAAGTGTTTGCAGAGGTTATGACAGGAAGCTGTGTCCCCATACCCTTTTATATGACTGGAAGTATTTTTGCAACCACAGCTACCCCCATCTGTTGGCCTTCAGATAGAATGCAGGTTTGAGACACTTCACACATTTTTCTAAGCGGACGCTATGCCCATGTTTTATACTGTCTATGGTTCAGTAATAGCCAGAAAAGGGTTTTTGCACAACATATGATGTTACAGTGAAGTTGGCCTTTGATTTTTTTTAATATAAAATGTTTTCTTTTTTAATACCATGATACATTTTTCAGGAGAGCATTTGTTTCAATGAACAGGAAGTCATACTGACCTTCACTTCTAAATCTAAATCGTTTAAGTTTTAGCACTATAGAGGCATAAAAATCATGTTGATCTGTAGCAATGTCATCACTTACCTGTGCAATGAGACCCTCTCTTGTGTTCTGGGGCATTTTCTCCCGTTCTCTTCGCTCCCGATCTCTCTCCCTGCTGTCTGAGTACTCATCCAGCTGTGGGGTAGAGTGTGCCAGCTGGGCCATTTTGGCGAGGTTGGAACCCCCGACAACCTGCTGAGGATGGGGTTGTGTCTGTATCAGAGCAGAGGGAACCATTTGCTGGGGCAACGCATTGCCTTGACCTTGGTTAATCGTGGGTCTTCTTTGGATTTTTCTAAGCACTTTCAGGTTGGGAGGTGGCGGTCGAGGAGGGGGAGTGATACTAGCCTCGCTCAACCGGCGGGGATCCTGTTGCATCACCGCACTGTGAGCCGGCATCACAGGAGGAAGGAGTTTGCCGTGCTGATCCACTCTGAACACCCCTACTGTATGAGCTCGGGGTCGATGTCCACCTAAGACTGACTCCAGGCTTCTAGTCATAGCTGAAGACAGAGGAAAATATTTTTTTAATGTGTAAAAACTATCAAGTAGACTAAAGTTATACACAAAAAGCTGGGCAATTGCTGCTGATTGCTCTTCAGAAAACCAACATATTGGTTCAGACATTAATCATTTTCCCATCATCCATCCATTTCCTTAACTGCTAACTGAATTCAGGGTTGTGGTGGTGCTCGATCCTCCACCAGCTATCACAGATCACCAGTCTGTAGAATCCCCAGTTAATATAACATGCATGCGTTCAACATGCAGTCCTCTTTGGACTGTGGGAGAAAGCCGTGGAAGTATCCACAGCGAGCCCACAGAGGCACAATGACAGCATCCAAACTCCACACAGACAGCACTACCGTGATGCAGATTCCAGCTTCTAACAAGCTTCCTGATTGAGCCACCAGGGGGCAGAGTTGCTAAACGAAGTGAGCAATTTCCACCTGACATGAATTTGATGCTTCATGAAAGAAGTCTGAACTTTTAAGAGTTAAGACTGCAATTGCAAATTAATAAAAGCATAATTGTACAAATATAATAACACATCAATATGAAATGATCAAGTCTTGCCTTCAGCTTAGGAAAAAAACCCCTGTAATATTAACATAATGACAGTCTATTCTATTTTTTATGTTGACTTTGTATTTTTCAGAGCTATACCTGGTGGTGTTTGCTCACTAAATTTTATACCCACATGTATTCTTAGCTCCTACCTGCCATTTTCTGCAGATTGGATCCCTCCTTCTCCCTGCCAGGGCCTGACCTCCAGCCGCCACCAGCCCTGCAAAGGCCACCACGGAGATGGAAATGTATATTTATATTTTTTTCTTTCCAGGACACAAAACTTGTCAGTTAGAATAACTCTGAGTTATAACTGAAACCTCTTTTTCACTGCTTTCTAGGACCTGATTTTGTATCTGGTCAACACATTATGAAGAGGCAACCACCCAAAAATTATTAAAGACTTAAAGATATTTAAAAAACTAAGTTAGGGATGAGGGAATGAAGGTTGTCACTGACTCATCCAGGGTCTCAGGCGTTCCCCAGGAGCGCACAGGGTTGACGTCTCCGTGCCCGGTGTGTTGCAAACTGCCCTTTACTGGGGTTGAGATGTAGCCACCGGGGTTAGGCGCGGAGCTGCTGGAGGACATTGCGGCAGCAGCAGCAGCAGCAGCTGTGGGGACTGATGGGACAGTGAGGCTCGCGGGAAACCAGCCAATGGCCATCGTCCTTTGGTTCTGTCCCCGCCACTCACTCAGCTCCAGACTACAAGGAGAAAGGGAAAACGACTGGTTAATAAGGAAACAAATTTCCTACATGCCAAACAGAAGTCAGTAAAGTAAATGACTTCCAATAAGAGTAGGGGTCCCAGTAGGAAAAAAAGTCCCAGCGTTTTATTTGTTTCACCGGACATAAAACACCAAAACAAGACCATGAGGTAGTTAACACATAATGCCAGCAACGTCGTCAGCCACTCACGTAGGTTACATCGCAGGCTCCCTGCAGAAATCTAAATGACACCTTACACTGACATGCAGCATCCCTCTAAAGTAGCTGACAGTTATGTATGATCGGCTTGCTTGGTGGTTATTTGCAGTGTGAACACAGTGTAATGATTATACCCCCTTAAACAAAATCTAATACATTCTAATAATGATGTAATAAGCCAGAATCTTCATGTGAAACGCTCCCTCAACTGACATTTCCTACTCGGAAAGTCGGATCAGCCCCACCAACGAGCGTTGAGTTAACAATCCAAGATGGCAGCATTGAAGCTAAACAACAGTAAAACTTTTAATCTGTCCTTGACGTGTATTTGTAACTTGCTAAAAGTGATATATGACTAGCTCTGCCTTTCTAAAAAGCTAAACAAATGTGACTTCCTTACTGGCAGGCACAACTCAGGACTGATGTCACTCCCGAGTTCCTACATTCGACTTCTGAGGTAACTGGAACGCAGCTTATAAATCGAGCTTAACCATGAAAAGGTGCGTTTTAATGCTTGAGCATTAAAACCTAATTAGTAGCAGAAATTATGTGTTAGCTTCTCATTTTAAAGTTAAACGGTGCCACTTTAAATGGCAGCAACCATCGAGGGGCTGGCAGGATACAGGTGCAGAATTTACTCGACTGCTTTATTCATCTAAAAAAAAAAAAGAAAGTAAGTTACGTAACACCTGCATCACCTCACTTTCTAAACAAAGTGAGGTGAAGTGAAATTCGACCATTACTCATTCTGTTTGCAGACGTCACAATAAACTCGTGGTAAACAAATAAATGAATAAAACTTAACTATACTACAAAAACACTATTGTTGCCTGGATACCATGTCACGGCAGTCTGTATCACGTAAGCAGTTACATTACATCAATGGGCTTAACTTCCAGCATTGTCGGTCCTTTCTGAAGAGAATACTTGCTGTGTGGCCTTTCACTGCATGACTAAAATACCTTTAATTGTAGATTTTTGTGTCGCAAAACAATAAACTTCATGAAGTTTGTCAGATTTATATTCAACCAGATTGGTGGAAAAAAGTGCTAATTGTGACGTAGGTAATACCAATATACCCATCAGACATGTTACGTAAAATAAAAACAACACAGGGAGGCGAGTTTCAAAGCTGCTTGACCTGTTCAGCAAAGTGAAATGCATTCGAGGACTCGCTGAGAGCAGAATGTCTCTTTAAGAGCGGGCTGGTTCAAATCCCCGTCTCATCTCAACAAAGGTCCATTGTGCCAGCTAAAGTTTTTCCTTTACTCCCCTTTCGTCCCGCCCACCCTCCTTTCTCTCACCCACCTTTCTCTCACCCACCTGTGGTCGATGACAGTCACGAGGTCGTTGGGCAAAAGTGTGAGCTTTCTGGGTTCAGCAAATTCTCTTATTGCTTGCACCTCTCTGGGTTTAGCCTGTTGAGGAAGACAGAAAAGAATTGATGTGACATGCAGAAAAGAATTGATGTGACATGCAGAAAAGTGCGCAGACTTTCAGGCGCATTCATGAGGCTAGAACAGCAATCTCTGCTTTGATTTTTTTTTTAAATAAAAAAGGACAAGAAAAGCTTCAGACCTCTGCCACCATCGCGATGAGCTGGGCAAAGCTGGGTCTGTCTGCAGGATTGCATGCCCAGCACTTTCGCATTACAGCGTATAGCTCCTGAGGGCAATCGGGTGGCTTCTCCAGGCGTTCGCCCTCCCGCTCTACACGCCACAAAATCTAGGGGAAGAGTAAATGCCAGTGATGCTAACACACTGAGTCATAGAGCATGCCAGAAAAACAAACAACATAAGGGCAGTGATACACATTCCAAACATGAATGACAAATACCTTGCCTGGCATGCACACAAATACAGAAAAAGCATGGCGTCAGTGTTCTGACAAGCGCTTACCTGCCGGCCCGACAGACCAAACCAGGGCTCTTCACAATAGGTAAACATCTCCCAGAGAGTGACACCAAACATCCACACGTCTGAGGAAAGGGAGAAAGAGCCAATGCGAAGACTCTCTGGAGCACACCTGGAGAGAAGGGAGGCAGACAAACCAGAAGCAAAAGAAAGAGTTGTTGGTGTTATCAGTGAAAATCTGTTGTGCCTTAATAAGATTTCTAATTATTTCCCACTCAAGCTTCAAATTTTAACCAACTGCCCTCACCATGCAAACGGTATCCGTCTGTGTGCCGACATGACGTAGTGATCTTTCTCCTGGCTCAGGCCTCGCATCAGACCAAAGTCCCCGATCTTCACCATATCCTTGGATGCCAGGAGTACATTTCTTGCAGCCAGGTCCCTGTGGATGAATCTCCTGCTCTCCAGGTACTCCATGCCTGACACAATCTGCGTAGCAAAGAACCAAAGGCGGACCAGAGAGTACTCATACTGACGTGCACGCAGGGTGTCGTAAAGTGAGCCCAAGGCGGCCAGCTCTGTTACCTAGATGAAAGGAATAAAAAGGATTTAAAAAAAAAAAAATCTGGCTCCTAAAAACACAGTAGTTGGAATAGATCAACAAATTATTTCTAGTTTACCATCTTGAGGGGCTGTGTGAGCACCACACCATAGAGTCGTATGATGTTGGGGTGGTCTAAAGACTGCATGACGGTTACTTCTTGGAGAAAGTCTTTCAGTGTGTCTGCCTGCCTCGACATACTGCTCCTCAGCGATTTAACTGCCACAGGCAACTGAGGAGAGGAAGGGGATAAAGACAAACGCTCAGTTTCAATCAGGCACACAGACTGAGACCTCACTTCAACAAGCCAAAAGGAGGCAGCAAGGATGTGCACATGTGTACACGCCTAGTGTTCCAGGGTATAATCATAAAAAAGAACATGAAAGGTAAACGTAGCCACCCAGAAGTCACCTGCTGGTATTTTCTTTTTTTTTTTAGCAATGGCTAACAATATTTATATGGAAGGGTGGAATGATAAGTTATCAGGTAACCTTAGCAAGCTTGGTTTGCAAGGTGCAATAAAGTGGCAAAAAAGTTAAGCTTATGCACAACGGCTATAAACTGCAGTTCCTCTAAGGACCCCCCCCCCACCAAAAAAAGAGTCAATCTTCATGGACTTCCATGTTAAAATGTCATACTCTAGAGCAGGAAAAAAGTATGTTTACACCTATTTTCATTCGTCTACGTAGAAATTGTTTCCCTTTATAACGGTGGCACAGAGGGTGATTTTTTTTTAACTCGCGAAATTATACATTGTTAAGGTTTAAACTGAGGAGTATGGCTTCTCTGACTGACAAGCACATCTTCACTCTGGTAGCTATAACTGTCTGCTATGAGCAAGCTTTGACCTTCACTGAGTCATTTTTGGAACGCTTTTAATTTAACTTTCTGACTAATAACATGGAATGCTATGTGATTAATTACCCTAACAGTCTGCTAAAGAAGCATGTGCTCTAGTTTTTTGTGAGTGTACTATGTGAGTTATACTTTAGTCAATGGATGTACCTTGCTAACCAAGCTTGCTAGCTTGATTAGCAAGATAGCAAGCTTGCTGTTAGCTGACAGTTTAGCATTTCCACTCTGTCATCCAAATATTGTAATTGGACTGGTACTTATTCAGTGTTTTTCTGCTCTATTTGAGCAGTCAAAGTGCCCTCACGGTTATACAAGCACTTTTTACCTCTATGCCAAAAGACTTTGCACAACATTCAGACACACAGTTATACTCCAATGGATGAATTGGGATGATGTTGTGGTGATCATGTCTACCTTTTGCATACAGTTGTGGCCAAAACTTTTTAAAAATGTATTTGCCAATAACAGTTTTTAAAACTTATGTAATCTTTGTAAAAGCCAAATAGTTATTAAGGTAATTGTTAAAAACAAACTTTGTGCAACTGCCAAAAGTTTTGGTAACGACTGCACAGTTTCTGGTCTGCACAACATCTGTAGAGAAAGTCCAGCAGATCTGTAAAACTGGTCCTCACCATTCTTCCAGTGGGTGTGTGCCACTCTCCCCTCTTCACCACCCCAAATGACCCAGAGCCCAGCCTCTCCGCCAGAATCAGCTCACTGTCTTGGATCAGACAAGGAAGAGCCCGGACTCCGGATTCCTGGCCCTGCGCTTGGCCACCTCCGGTTAACTGCTCCCCACCATCTGGACCTCGGCCGCTGAACACCTGTGTGCATCATTAAGTCAATAAAAATGACAAATTTAATATCAGGCTTGAAAAATATAGTTAACACATAACACTCCATAACAAAGCGAATGCAAATTAAGTGTTTCGGACCTTCGGCACCCTTGACCGCATGCGCGCGCTCGACTTGTAGTGTTTCAGAGCGACCCATAGTCTTCTTTGTGCTGCAAGAAAGAAAATACAGAAATGTTTTCATTTTCTGTTACTGTATATTAAATATCTTTAAATTAGCAGTTGCTCAGTAAGTAATTGTTGCTTTCCTTATTCTACACCCTTCTGAAATGGTACACACTAAATGAATAACTGTAACATTATCAAATAATAATTTGACAGTATGTTGAAAACTAGGTAGCGCTAGTATGTTAATAATCTTAGCTGTTATTAACCATATTAATTTAAGTATGCAAAGAAAGTGAATTCATTTACATTAGAAAACATTTATAATTATTTTAAATTAGGAGGAAGTCTAAGAGGCCAGAAGATGTGGCTAAGAGAAAAATTTCTTTTGTGTTAAACTCTTTATACAAACGGGCTTTACATTCATCGATAAATAAGGCCTACACTGATTAGGAGCCTTAAAAAGGCAGGTAAACAGGGGACAATGCTTTTGTTTGAGGGGGACTTAAAGCCCATCTTTCTTTTGTGATCCACCATACCTCCATTCCTGAGCCTAAGGGGAAACGTTTTGAGTCAGAGGGAGCAGTTCCTATTCATTTACACCCAGGATGAATGATCAGAGAAGATGATCAGGCTCACCAGGTTTGCTGATTCCTATCTGCTCCAGATCGGCCTCTTTGACGTAGCTGAAGTGCTCAATGCGAGTGATATTGAGGCCATCTCTGAGGCGAAGGTAAAACTTCTCCAGCTGGACTTCAGCTAGGAGCTGGTATAGCCATTGAGTGTCCTGGTCCATCACCATGACCTGGCTGACCTTCCTGTTGGGGTTATAGGTCAGAGGTTATAAGACAGTGGAGAGAATTTCTGGCCTGTTTTTTTTTTTCTCCTGGAAAAACGAATTTTGTTTTTGTAGATGGAAAATTCTTCATAGGAAGAAAAATTCAGTGACCTGAGGATATCACACCAAAACTTGTGATTTCCTCAGCTCATGTTTAGGTCAAGTGGGAGAAAGCTCTTGCTAAGCTTTTAACAAAGCGCCAACTTTTCTTCAACATTGAAGGAATCTTATAATGAGGACCAACTTCACATTTGCTGGACATCGCTTTTGAGTCTGAAGAGTGAAGCTGACATAGAAAGGTCTTCAACATTTGTGTGTAACAAGCTGTTATGCTGTAAACTGTTTAGATGTCCTTGGGAAAAGAAAGACTACATTATTGCATAAAATACTGTTGGTCACATCTTCCTGATTGGACCACTCAGTACACCCGACACGACAACGAAAAATTCTGTATCGGACTCTAGCTCGAAAGTGGGGTGAACCACCAGTTCACCTGACTCAAACAGACTCTCCTCCACACTGTCCTCAATTACAAAGCGCTCTACAAACCCAAACATTACAGCTAACAGGTGGATTTTCCTGTTTGAGTGCAGCTAGCAAACACTGAAGAACCATTTACTGCTTTAGAGACAGAGAGTGAACCTGAACAGCCTATCCTTGGTTTTTTAATAGAAAACTCATTGCTTCAGCCAGGAGCAGCACAGAAATGACCCTTTTAACTGCTTTTTATTAGTTATTGTTCACTAGTTAGCTCATGTAAAATATTAGCAGCGGCCAACCAACCCAGAGACATCACATTCTGTACTTAAAAAAGATGGCGTTACACATGCTCTAAAAACTTCCACTTTAAACATTTATTTCTTAAATCCAGCTTCACAGACACAGTTGAATCTGTGGCATTCTTGAGAGCAGGGCTCCATGCTGTAAATTAGCCTTTATACATGTAGTCTTTCATGTCTACTTTAATCTGGGGCTGACTTTTGATGCACACGTTGCCACCTTACAAAAAGACGAGTCTACGCTTGTGCATGACTAATTTTGAACCTCAGAGGCAACAATCCCGGTGCTCTGTGAAAAACACAGTTGGAAACTTTTGCTTGTCTGAGGTTTAGGGGCACCAGTCTAACCGGATCCTGTTCGCACAGCATTTATGTAACTGCAGAAGTGATAATGTGTGTTGTAATAACTCTGAAACAGCTGCATGACTGTGACTGATATGAGGACTCTGGTCATATTTAGTTCAAATTTACCATTGTTAGTGCTGATAGTTTTGAAGCTCTTTGTCGTGAGTGCAACAGAAGGAGTGTGTGACTTTGAATAACTTCCCCACTACTAGAAAATGAAAGGTTAAAAGTCAGCAAATTCTTCTTTTATGAGTATAATTTACCACTCATGCTGTTTAGTTTACTGGAAGATTGTACCGCCACAAAACACTTGCTTATCACCAAACTAAGCCCAGCAGGTATGAGTCAGGGAAGGCCTTCAACATTCCCCTGTCAGCCATTCTGAGGGAAAAACAAAACAAAAACACCTAGACTTAGCAAGTAGCTGGGCAACATCACCTTTGACAATTAGTTTTCCTCATTCTAACAGCCATGCAAAGGGTGCAAGAGGGTACTAGCCCGGGCTTGCATTAAACTTTCTAGGGACAACTCCCAATTAAATTAGCCCTTACTGCAAGTTCAAATCAACTCAATTCCCTACAGATTACGTTCAAGTTAATTAGTGAAAGCACACACACACACAAAAATGCACACCGGTAAACAAAGATAACTCTGTGATCATTGTCTTTATGTACACAGTGATGAATATTTAACCTGTTGCCCAGCTACTGAAATCTCCTCTCAGTCTAATGGCACGTGAACCCAAGGAGTTCAACTATGAAGTTAGCCTAATGTGGCTCAACAGTCACGTGTAACACTCCCCCACCTTTTATCACACAGGCAGCTTTTTTTTTCCTTCCCAACTTCAAATACCAAACGGTGTTGTTTATCCAGTACAGGTGCATATGTTTACACTGCAAAAACTTAATCAATTTAAGAATGAATCGAGATGAAACCGACAAGGAAGCGCAGAGGAGGATTACTTTCCAAAGAACGTGCATATTTTTAGTCATGACTGGAATATTATAGTCCACAGCCACTCTGATCTGTGATTGAAAGGGTGCAGGGTGTGCCTCTGAAAAAAGGACACTATGTGAATTAAGAGATTTGATTTCTTACCTAGGTAAAAAGCAGTAATTAGTAAGCATACTAATATGTACAGTATGTAAGAAGGCTAATAACTGAAAAAATAAGATAATGTAGTTTATGTGGCATAATGTTAGTTACCTTACTGGATCTGCCATATAAAGAGCTTGGTGGTTTAATTATTAATAAACTTTATGCACCTACTTTAATACGCTGATCATATCTTTTGTAGCTGTATTGAAAACACAGCAGTCAAATAAATGTAAAAAGTACTAAAAAGTGGAGTATTTTATAGATACATGTAGTGAAACACGCTAGCATAAAAGCACCATGTAAGTAAACTACACAGTACTTTAACAAAGACATTATCTCTCAGAATTTGTTGGAAATGATTCTTCAAAGGAAATAACATGTCGATTACAAAAGGTACATTTAACACAGTTTCGATTTCTTAATAAAAACAAAAAACAAAAAACAATTTCAGCAAACTTACTTATATTACTGAGTTCTTGTTAAAACTATTTAGTCGCCGGTTGGTGGCTCTCTCTTAGCCACAGACGTTTCGAGACAAGTGCTCCATGTTTGCGGTGAAACCTGTAACAACGTCGACGGCGGTGCTTCGCTTCAAATCAAACCTTCTGTCTGAGCCCGAAACCCGCTCTTCTTAAATCACCATGTGACAGATCCGGGGTGTTTTTACTCGCAGATTTGCCCTATATTATTTTGTTTCCCGGTGACAAGTGGATAAGTCATCTACCTGTAAGTCTGCGGGTTCCTTCCCCACCCCTTTCCTTTACCTCACTAGACCACACCCCTCCGTGACTTCTCTCACCTGGGCTTTGAACACAAGGGGAAACCTGCCGAAGGTAAAGTCACTGAAAGGGTTATAATAACCGTAATGTCAGGCGTAAATGTATTAATGTGTCAATCGTTAGGAAGTTCTTTATTTTACTTAATTTTATTGTTAAAAAAAATTAATAAAAAAAAATCCATAGCACATTTAAATGTGCTATATGAATAACATGTACTTAATAAACAAATTATTTCATGTTTAAGTATAAATATTAAATCACTTGTAAGTATAGTTATAAGTTTTAGACAGAAAATTTAATTATATAGCTACTATATTAAGTTAACTTAAGTTGTAATGCTTTGTTCGCTACAGTGATTTGAGCTAAATGACCAAGCTGACATCAAGAAATTTTATTTTACTCTAGAAAGTCTTTGCTCATAACAAGTCAAAGCTAGGTGGCTAAATATCCCCAGCTAATGTTAGCCAGATAATTAAAACTTTTTTCATTAAGTTTATTTGTATAAACCATATCTAAATAAAAACTAATATGGAAGAGTTGACAGTTTTAGTGAAGCAGATAAAGCCAAATTAAGTCTGTTTTATTTTAGTTAAAATATTAGCTAATTTTATTTAAGGTTAGCTTTGAAGCTGATAGCTTTTTCTTATGTGCACTCAGTTAAAAGTAGGTAAATTTATTGGCAGATAAACTGCTTAAAGTTTCAGAAAAGTGTAAGTTGCTTAAACAGCTGTAGATGATGTTGACTATAATAATTATAATCATCATCATCATGCCACGTTTAACATATGTTGCCTGTATGTAACTTAATTCTCTCAAAACATGCATATGTGAGAGCATTTGGTTCGAGTCACCACCAAATGCAGAATAAAGAATTAGAAATAAATTACTTACCTGTCACCGACATATAGCTTAACTTACAGCAATTCGTTTGGTAAAACTGAAGACATTTTTGATGACCATCAGGACTGTGTGAACCCTTTAGCAAGCATTGCTAAAGTTTATGTAAAACTTTATTTTTAATTTTAAATGTTTTGTGGGTTACCACTGCAGTAACTAGCACGTGTTTTTGCAGTGGAAAAAACCAACAAACTATGCGGTCACTTTGTAGATACATGTTAATAAAACAGCAATGTGTGTTGTCTTACTAATACATGTACTGCTTGTAATGTGATTACTTTTAATCAGACATTGACTATAGCTTGAAAAGAAGATAAATATTGTTTTTTGGTAAAGTGTTTGTAAACAACCAAGTTTTTGCTACTGTATACTGAAGACATTAAGAATCACAAGATGAATTATCCTTACATGATAAATCCAAAAAAGTGCTGTAGGCCTGGCAAAAACTGCCTTTAGGCTGGATGTTTGCTATGAATAATAATAATTATTATAATGATGATGGAAATAATATAACAAGGTTCAATTAATACATTGTTGAATTACTTTCAGTTTGAATCTCTGACTGTATTACTGAGTGTATTACTTGCCTTAACTGATCAGGAAATGACCATACTGAATCGTAACACTACTCCACGTGAATAGTGTTGTGATTAATTTAAGTTAATGAATACTACAGTACAAACTGTTACTACAGTGTAATTAACACCATTGTGTTACTCTCAAGACTGAGCACGGATGAAACCTGCTATTAGGTTTGACTCATATGAATTGTCACAGATGGTTTTCCGTTTCAGTCTTTCTTTCCTCCATGCCTGTTGTTGCTGAGCCAGTTTGACGAGATTTTTTAGCCTCTCAAGTTGCATTTGAATGCAAAGCAGGCAGCACAGACAGAACTTTGCACTTCCTGGTACAGTGTCTCTCCTACTTTACTCCTCTCTGCCAGCCTGCCTCGGTTATACAACCATGACAGTAGAGCAGCCTATCAAAGGACCGTGCACACATGATCGCCCTAAAATGATCGGTTTCCACTTCTTTCAAGCGCTTCCAGCTCGGCTACGGCTTAACAGACACAACAGGCTTGTGATGACTTAGACCTCTTTCAGGAATATGTTTGGGTTTTTTTTTTTTCTGTCATTAGCTGCAGACAAACAATAGAAACATTACGACATGATGAGATGACAAGTTATGGTGTCATAAAATTTCTTAAGTTAAGCAGGACAACAATAACCCATTACACATGTATTTAGACAGAAATGTGTCGTTTCCAGCAAGCTATGAGATGCTAGAGGCTGATAGGAAGTGTATGTGGGAGAGATGTTTCCTGTTCTCCTAAATCTCATGGTTTTCTGCTACACTGGGCATAACTCTCATTTATAAGACACAAGCTTAGCTAGAGTTCAATTCATTTCTCTGATCACAGCAAGACAGGCAGTACCATCCAAAACACAGAAAAACAAACAAAAGGGGATGAAAAAGATACATATAATAGAAATAAAGGGGAAACATGACTCATGCATAAAGATAAATATGTTGAAAAGGGCAAAAGCTTGTATATGTGAACTTGTACTTTTGAAAAGAGTTACAGAAAAAATATTCAGTAATGTGTAGACTGCTATTTACACATAGAAATATTTGACTCATATATATATTTTTTATTTAAAATTTACAGCTTCTCACATTCACAACTTGCAATGTATTTAATTCTACATGCGCAGATCATTGCTGTGAAAATGATAAATGACACATCTGAACTGAAAAGACCAGAAGCAGAGAGAAATATAATCGTCTTCACTGTTTACAGCGTGTAACTCACACACAGTCAGACTCATATTGATACATTAAATTAAAAAAAATAAGTAGACTGAGAACCAGTGCTTCCTCTGGGCTGGGCTGGGTTCACCCTGTCAAAAAATGTTAATTATCTTAAAGAGTCTCATGAAGAGAAATAAGATATATGAAAGATTGCTAAAGAATAGAGACTTTGACAAGTTCATTCATCATCTTGTTATTTCAAACCTTTTGTGTCAGTGGCATGTACATGCTGCATCATGTGACAGTTGTGTTATAAAACTCCACAAAGACTATTTGTTCCAGTTATAATTATTGTTGTCGTCAAAACAACAACAAACAGTTGAATAACCATTCATCGTGCTGTAAACGCACATGCACACACTGTACCACTTGCCAAATCTCACTTTAACCCCTGACTGTTCTCATTTTTCTGTTTAGGTGTAGATATATTAGGTGTAGATATATTAGGTGTTAGCCCTGCGATAGACTGGTGACCTATCCAGGGTGTACCTCACCTCTCACCCTATGGCAGCTGGGATAGGCTCTCGATGAGGATAAGGGGAAGAGAATGGATGGATGGATAGATCACCTTCTCTGAATAGACAGAAGATTTCAGATTAGGTGGGCTCCATGGGACTTTCTTAAATGATACGGAAGCAGCTTTTTCATTGTTTTTTTTTTTTTTTAATTCTTCTCTTTTTCTTTAACCAACTTTTCTTCACACAGTAGGCTATTTATTCTGTGCATTATGGCTAAGGAACAGAGGAATCTATGTCATGTTTGAATCCATCTTTAATGGGACAACAGAGGAAATATTTGCTGGAGGACACCTGTTGTCTCCGAGATTTCTTCCTTTTTTAAAGTGTAAAAAGTCAAACTTTTGAAAATGTTCACAACTTGAAATCATAACTTCTATTTTTAACAGAGACATAATACGTCTCCCATGGGAGAAAGATGGTGCACCACTTTTGGTGTTGTAGGTTAGATTTCAGTTCAGTTCATTGCTACAGTCAAAACGGGCACAGGGTTTCGGACCCAAAGGCAGACAGTGAGAGAGAAACCAGGTTTGATTACACAAGAGAACAGGTTTGAGCCAAAGGCAGACAGGTGAACAAAGTTTTTCCCAGACAGTTAGTTTTCTTTCAGACGGGCACACCAGAGGGGATCTAAGACCGATGGAGAAAAACAACCAATGAAGACAATTTCCTAGAGCTGCACTAGTTACTGAGTGCTGCACTGAGTTGGACATGAGTACTTGAAGAGCTGATTTGTACACATGCAAATAACTGATGATAGAAAGTATCGTTATCTGCCAGCTTGAATCAGCAGGGCCAGGTGAGGAGAAGCTCCTACAGCTCATCCCACCAGGAAGGTGTCCTGACACACTCACTCAGGAAAAAGGGAGAGAGGACACTGTGGGATCAGGACAAAACGTCCAGCAGGAAAAACCTTTTGAAATCTTGTTTTGGAGCAAAACCACTAAGTCACATTTGACCTGTTCTTATCAGATTTGACTACTTGCAGTTTTTATGATGTGTTGACCACTGAAAATAAATATGATAATGAGTCAGTGTATATAGTTATTATAATAATATGAATGTCACAAACATTGCAGAGATTGAAACTTTACTTATCATTCTTCCAATAAAATAAAATAGAAAAAAGAAATCCCCTATTCAAAAGTGTCATGTGACCAGCTAATTTGTTGTAAGTTGTAGTGAGATACTAAAATGTCTCTGAAAAAACAACCACGAAAAAAGGCTCATCCAGTGGAGTCAAGTGAATTTGTAGCACTCAGAAAGGCATTTGAAAAATGTAGGGAGGGAAAACTACACCTGGAGAACAGGATTAAAGAAATGCATGAGGAAAAAACTCAGGTGGACGAAAAGTACGGGGAAGTGCAGTCCAAGCTCCAAGACACTGAGAACAAAAATAAAGGCCTGCAAATAATGTTTGATGAAGAACTGGAGAGAAATACACAGATGCTGAAAGAGGAGCAGGAGGAAATACACCAACATGTGCAGCGCAAGCTTGAAGATATGGAAGCTGAAGTGAAAGCAGTTCAGCAAAAGATGCAGATCAAGATCCAGGACATGATTGATGAAGCTCAGCAAAGAATTACACAAATGTTATATGAGAAGGAACAGCAAGAGGAAATACAACAACATTTGCAGTGCAAACTTCAAAATATGGAGGCTATACACCAAGAGATGCAGTGCAAGCTTCAAGTGGAAGAGAAGAAAAATGAAGGGCTGCAAGTAATGTTGGAAGAATCAGTGAGACTAAATACTCAATTGTTGAAAGACAAAAAAACAGCAGGAGGCAGCACACCAATTGATTGGAGTGCAGACTTCAAGAAATGGAAGCTTCACACCAAGAGATGCAATGCAAGCTCCAAGAGATGGAGAGAAAAAAATCAAGGCTTGTGCACAATGTTTAATGACGTGCTCTAAAAAAAAATGCACAATTGTTTCAAGATAAGGAACACCAGGAGGCAATACAACAACAGATGCAGTGCAAGCTTCAAGATATGGAAGCAATACACCAATAGATGGATTGCAAACTCCAAGTCACAGAGAAAAATAGCAAAGGTTTGAGAGTAATGTTGGATGAAGCAGTGAGCCAAAATACACAAACGCTGAAAGACAACAGCAGGAGGCAACAAACCAAACTGATGAAGTACAAAATTCAAGAATTGGAAGCTATAAATCAGGAGATGCAATGCAAGCTCCAACACATGGAAAGGAAAAATCAAGGCTTGCAAACAATGTATGATGAAGCCCACCAAAGAAATGCACAAATGCTGAAAGAGAAGGAGCAGCAAGCGGCTTAATTTTATGAAGAAAGCTATGTATTAGTGTCGATTAATCCTAAAATCAGCTGAAATGGTTCAGCATGGGGAAAAACTCCCAACTCAGGATAAGTTCTATAGAGAGTGCCAGCAGATTTTCTTAATGGACAAGCTGTGATCAGTTGATCTGTGCTACTGCTGCTCGGAGGTTTACTGCTCTTTGTCGTTTTACACAACTGAATTCAACAAGATGTCACCAGATGTTTCATGAGTGAATGAATCTAAGCATCATCCGCTAAAAATTATATTAATCTCTGCTACACCTGATGTAACCTAACTCTGACCATGAGAACAGCTGCTGTGCAACAGTCCAACACAGTGTTCCTTACTTTTACTTTATACCACAGGCATTCAAGCTGGCAGTAGTTAAACAGTTGCTTAAAAAGCCATCAGTTGACCTAGCTGTCTTAGGTAATTATAGGCCAATCTCCAACCTTGTAAAACAGCTTACTGATCATCTGCAGAGGAATGGTTTCTTTCTTGAATGGTTTCAGAGCTCATCACAGTACAAAAACAGCTTTAGTGAAGGCTACAAATGATCTTTTTATACTTTTAGTGATTACTTTTTGACTTGTTCGCTATTTAGTAAAACAAAAAACAAAACAAAACAAAAATCCCCCTAAACCCGCGAATGACTACAGTCATTACAGACAAAGATAAACAGCACCCTCTATCGGGCATGCGACGTAGATGATAGAGTTTTGTCGCTGGTGTAAACGTCATCACTCAGCGACAGTATAGGCTCAGTTATGTGTTTTTCTAGCTCCTTCTCGCGTTTTCTTTTAAATAAAGCTCTTAAAGGGCTTTTGGATCAAAGAAGGGTTTATCGTAAATGATCCGTTTTTGGTTTCATTGTTCTTGGAAACATAGATCTGTGCAAAAAAACCCAAACAAACAAAAAACTCCCGTCCGGAAGTTGATTTAGTGATTGTAAACACACACGCTTCGCTTGTGATAATGCCAAAGCTCTTCGATATAAAGTTCCCAGGAGGATGTAAGAGTCTCCCCGATGGCTTCTGGTCAGCCGTAGACGTGTGGATAAAGAAACCTCATGTTGTAAACAAGCGTCTTTGCGGAGTTAAAGAGACAGACAGCAATGATGCGGACCCAGACGACCTACGGCTCTTGCTGCATGATCCTGAACTCTTCACAGATGTGCTGCTCTTCATGATCAGTGGGGCCTCACCTGCCCACGTACACGAACCCGACAGACCATGGACCTCCAGCGTCAGGACATTTATCCCCAAAGTAAACTGTTACGGGACAAACCTGCATAAAGAAATTATTCTGAAAGGTAAAAGCTTCTCATTTCTATAAATTGCTGTATCAGTTATATTCGTTTCTAATGCCCTGTCTTTTGTTCTCTGCAGACTTTGGTAGACAACGAGTGACCTTTATTCCATTTGAAGAGGATGCAGAGGGAAAAGTGTGTCTGAGGAAAGGCAACATTTATCAGATTCAGCTCTGCAATCAGGACTGTGAGGAATGGTGAGTCTGCAGTCCACCACTGATGTTTAAAAATGGGACAGGCATTCAGTGTCAACAGCAATAAGAAAATGTAAACTGCAGAATATGATTAAGAGTTGTTATTCTTATTTCTTAATAGTTTTAAATAAAATAAAAAAAACAACTTTGTTACATTGTCTCTGATTTTTTATTCATTTTGGGTTTATCTTCTTTTTCTTGTTAATATTTAAAATGATTTTCACATTTGAAATCCTCCTGATGTTGAAATAAGTGAACTTGGAGCAGCGCTCTCAGGAAAAGCGACATCACAAACTCTCAGTTAATATAAATGTTAGTGTACTTAGCATAAAATGAGCACAATACTGTAGATGACTTGTGCTTCATCTGCAGGTCACTGGAGTTGTGTGTGCTGTCGGTCGATTCCTGGTTCTCTGATGGCGTCGCCTACCCCAAGCTGCCCTGGCTGTCCTCTGACCTGCTGCCTAAACTGGTGCGCTGGGCCACCGAGTGCAAGAGTAGCGAGTTCAGGAGCACGTTGTCTCTGCTGCCCGTGGAGAAGTACAGCCTCATGTACCAACAGCTGAAGGACAAATACAAGGCCATGGTGAAGGTGAGGAGAATGGATGATGTGAGGCTTGTTTGTTCTTTTGTTTATGTCCTATTCTCTTGTGTTGATATATTCACATATATTTTTCATACTGTTTCCAGGTTTGGCCTGAGGTTACAGATCCTGAAAAGTTTGTCTATGAGGACGTTGCTATTGCTACGTATCTCCTGGTTAGTTCAATGCTTCCTGTTAATGTTCTTTACACCAAATGAGTGGATCCTATCACGATTATATTTGTATTAACATTTGAAATAATTAACAAACATGTCCATACAGGTACTGTGTGTGCAGGTAAAAACAACATATAACTCGCATGACCTTATGTCAGGTGTCACAGGGTCTTGCAGCTTAAGTTAAGTCAGTCAACTTGAATGTGAAAAATGACCCTTGACCTTATGAATCTATCCGTAGGTCACGAGTATGAGCAGCATCATCAGCATTTGCCACTCTGCAAATTTGACTACAAAGCTCACTAAACATGAAGTAATACTGAGTCTGTGTCACCGTGTACGCTGCAGGTGCTGTGGGCCGAGGAGAGAGCAGAGAAAGATCTGACTGCCAGGCAGTCCTTTGTGGACCTCGGCTGTGGAAATGGCCTCTTGGTTCACATTCTGACCAATGAAGGGGTGAGTTCAGGGCTTGATGAATTCATGTAAAAGCAGCAGCTTATTAGGCCAAATCTTCACGCTCAAGCGAGTGTTTGATCTTTGTTATGAGTGACTGAATCTGCAGTTTTTGTTATGCACGCTTGTGACTGAACACTGATTTTCTTCTAAACTCAAACAAACAGCAGCTACTTCCTGGTTACATTCTCACCCAAAGTCCTCAAACACATCGTCTGGCTATTGTCGTTAAGGGGTTCATTCTAAATTTTAATGTTTTTGATCTGACTTGGCTGAGTGTGTGAATGTGTTTGAGGTCGATTAGCCTCTCTGACCATCATGCCATCTTGTGTTGCAGCACCCTGGAAGGGGCATCGATGTTCGCAGGAGGAAGATCTGGGACATGTACGGCCCCCAGACTCTGCTAGAGGTGAGCGAGCCGAGCGTATATCGTTATCTTTTCACATGAAATGGTTCGACTCTGTCTCCTCACTTTGTCCTTCAATTTATTTTAATGAAAAAGTACAATTCAACATTCAGAAACAGGGAGTGTAATGTGAAAGTCATGATCAGTGAGAATTTTACACCTGCAGTGCTATGAAAAAGTATTTTCCCTCTTCCTTATGTGTTTCATCATCAACCAAATTTCAATATTAGAAAAAGACAACCTGAGTAAATACAAAATGCAGTTTTTAAATGAGGATTTAATTTATTCAGGGCAACGGAAATCTATCCAAACATACACGGCCCTGTGTGGAAAAGTTATCGCCATCCTAAACCTATGAACGTGCTTGTGCCACCCTTGGCAGCAAGAACTGCAATCAAGTGTTTGTGATAACTGGCAGTGAGTCTTTCACATCACCGTGGAGGCATTTTGGCCCACTCATCTTTGCAGAATAGTTTTAATTCAGCCACATTTGAGGGGTTTCCAGCACGAACTGCTTGTTTAAGGTCACATCAAAGCATCTCAATTGGATTTAAGTCCACACTTTGACTAGGTCACACAGAGAGGACATGCAGACTCCACACAGAAAAGGCCTGACAACATGGTGGATTTGAACCCTGGACGTGGGTAACGGTGAGGCAACAGTGCCGTTATCTAAACCATCTAGAGGTGGACCTGCTGGTGTGTTTCAGATCTGAGGCTTAGGGCATAAACAGCAAAGCAGTGCCGGACCATCACACTACCACCAGCATGTATGATGTTCTTTTTATTAATTACTTTGTTAGATTTATGCCAGATGTAACAGGACTCAAACGTACCAAAAAGTTCAAATTTTGTCTCATCAGTCCACAGAATATTTTCCAAAAGTCTCTGAGATCATCAAGATGTTTTTTGGTAAATGTGAAACGAGTTCTTTTTGGTCAGCAGTGGTTTTTTTCCTTGTTCTCGCCCATCGATGCTGTTTTTGCTCAGTCTCTTTCTATTGTTGAATCATGAACGCTGACCTTAACTGAGACAAATGAGGCCTACGGGTCTTTAGATGTTGTTCTGGGGTCTTTTGTGACCTCCTGGATGAGTTGTCAGTACTCTTGGAGTCAATTTGGGAAGCTGGCCCCTCCTGGGATGGTTCACACTGTTCCAGGTTTTCTCCATTTGTGGATTATGGCTCTCACTGGGGTTCAGTGGAGACTCGAAGCCTAAGAAATAGCTTTGTAACCCTTTCCAGACTGATAGATGTCAGTGACTTTGTTTCTCAGCTGCGTCTTTAGATCGCGGCATGTGTTGCTTTTTGAGGTCTTTTCATCTGCATCACTTTGTCACACAGGTTCTGTTTAAGTGGCTTCTTGACTCAAATGTTTTTAATGGATTAATCTAAAACCTGGAGTTTGTATTTACTTGGGTTACCTTTGTCTAATATTAAAAAATGGGATTTTAAGTGTTAAAATTATGCAGAAATACTTTTTCACAGCACTGTACATTTCTTGTAGTATCCTTAATAGACTCTTGTTTTTATGATTGCATTAAGCTGCACATAGAAAATACTACCACAGAAGCTTGCATTCACATGTGGACATACACACATTTCCAGAGAAACCTGCCCTGAAAACGTCGCTTTCTCCCATCTGCCTCCTGTCCTCAGTCGCTCATTTAACAACAAGCTGCTGACTGCTTCCATTTCAGGTCATCTATTATTGACCGATTTTAGCGGAGCGGATGTGGTAGAACAATCTCTCTGCGCCCCCGGGGCAGCTCTACTCAGTCCTCAACCTTTATTCAGAAGCTCGCTGAACTTCACAGGCTCTTAACTCTCATCATTTGTGATGTTGGTGTTGGGGCCGTCTGTTGAATATGAAAGGATTTATATAAACTGTCTAAAAAAAAGTTGTTGGGATCTTGTAGTTGTTTTCTAATTGGAATTCAAAAAAAATAGTTGAGCCCACTAAGAAAAAAAACAACGCAAAACTTTAAATGCATCTCAAATAAAAGTCTAAGAAGATAAAAAAGACTTATTTCTATTAAGTGATTCTGAATTAAATTAGACCAGCATGTCTCCCTCCTGCTCTAAGGACCTCTTGTTCTCTTTGGGTCTATGCTATTTCAGGAAAAGGCAATTACTCCCAGCGAGAGCTTCTTATTCCCGGGTACAGACTGGCTGATTGGGAACCATTCGGACGAGCTCACACCGTGGATCCCCGTTATAGCAGCCAGGCGAGTCATCAGGAGACACAATCACACTCAGCAGCTCAAGTGCCAGCTGATCTCTCCAGTTTTGGAATAACATTA